>CM021107.1:108070030-108228647 GCA_007115665.2 Sequoiadendron giganteum | reverse complement strand
CAGTCTGTTTTTAAATTTGAACACGTTTTTTAATTTTTTGAGCATTAACTTTGTTTGTTGTATTATTGCTTTCTGGTTTTCTGTCATTTTGCAGGTTGGAGAAGAGGAAAAGCAAAGAAAGAAGTTCATCATGATATCATGCTCACAAACCCAAAGTGTTTCTAAACACTAAAAGTGTTCTTTAACACTCCTTAGGAAAATTTGTTAAATATCTTTGGCCTTAGGAGAACTAAATTTACTTTGGGACTAAAAAGAACAAGCAACCTTTTTTTTATGACAACATGTTTATTTTGTACAAAGTGTTCTTGCACACTAAAGTGTTCTTAAACACTAAAGTGTTTTTTAAACACTCTATAAAGGATTTGATAAGTTCTTTGATCTTAGGACACTAATTTTCCATTGGGTTCTAAAATTTACAATCAAATTTCCTTTCAAAAGTTGCCAAGGGGCTACAAAGAACATTAGAAAAATATACTAGATTTTGTTTAAAGGTTAACAAATTGAACAAGGAAAACTCACACTTCATTTGGTGCTTAAAAAGAAGTCATCATTGCTTTGAGGTTTAAAATGAACAAATGTTTTCCATGTTTTTCAATCTTTTTAGAAGTTAATATCATTCAAAATGTGTATGCGCTTCTCTTGTGCTTCATTGCAATCTTGAGAATCAAAAACATTTTAGTGATATTAGGTTGTTAAAAATATTGCCTCCACATTTCAATTTGGGCACTTAAAAATTGTACAAAACATGCGAGTGTGAGCACGACATATTGCAGAGGTTTTCCCCTTTGTTTTTCATCAAAGGTTGTGTGAACGATAGGATATGTCAGCTCACTTTTGTTTATCTTAGAGGGCCTACCTTGTGGGAAAAATTACTCACCCAAGGGAATGACCCAACCGGGAACACGCTAAAGCCAAGCGACTTCCAACCGGTATATAAGTGTGGATTCTCGAGGAAAGTTCAAGAATCACGAGGATTATTCCGACGAGATGAACATCAATGGACTCTCATAGATGTTGGATAATCCCACATGAATGGAATGCCTGAATTAAAACCCTTTGTTTAGAAAAAGGCCAAAACCTTGTCTATCTTGTTGGTGCAAAAGGTCATGTCCTTTGAAGCCGCCCCACATTATACATGCGGTCTTGTTGTGGAAATGGAGAGTATGCCATGGGAGATTCATGGGTACTAATGCTTGGCTAACCCGAATAAGTGAGTGCCATGGAGGGGAGCCAATGTGGTCAAGCATTTAGCCATTCGCACAAGATATGCGCACCTGGATTTATCCAAGTGGGAACCCAACAAGATATTGCCTCATCATCCTAGGATTATAAAAATGCTTGAAGAAAGGAATACATTGCTTGGTGCTCAAAAAAATTGAAAACAAACATACACAAAACCTTGAAATTTCAAACCCCTTGTGAGAAACAAATACCTCTTGACGAATTTGGATAGACTTGCTTTCCCTAGGGATCATATTCCTAGAGATTTCTAAGTGCACAAATTCTACCGTCATTTGTTTCTCAACAAGGTTAAACATAAGGAACTTTTTCCCTATTTTCCTTAATTTGCACACAATGGACCTTGTGGGATAAGAAAGAAAGTGGGACACTAGACATATAGTTTGAAACCTAACCAAGCAAGTGTCTTGGATAAAAGGAAATTCATTAAACAAGGATAAAGAGAAAAATTGAACTTCATGTGTGTTGTTTCCAATGATTTCCCGCAAGATCAAAATCCCAAAACCAAAGTTCAAGAAAGTTAGTCTAAAAATCCATGAGCAATGCCTTGAGATGCTCCTTGAAGTAAGAGAAAGACTTGTATACAAATTTAACAAAAAATCCTCAAGGAATAATCCCACATTGTATGCATTTTATTTTCAACAAAATCCTGAACTTTTTGAAAAGTTTTCTTTTCTCCCATAGAAAGTAAAGCATGTTCTTCAACACCGAGATCTTGTAAGAAAGAGTTGTGTCTAGGTTCAAGTATAGGATCAAAGCCTCATTCCCATCCATCTTTTCATCAAAATCAAATCCCATCCCATCATCAAACCTTTTGAGAACTCTAGAAAAATCACTTGTGCTAAATTTAGAGGGCTAAACCAACATCATCATATCTTAGCTTAATGCAGCTAGCCAAGATAGTCAACACTCTTGGATGAATTACCTCTAGGATAACAAAACTTCCTAAAGGTTTACTAGTTCATAAAATCACACTGGCTTAACACACTTAGCTAATTCATCCACTTGTGTAAGCTCCCCTAGGATAACGCAACTTCCTATGGAATACAACTTCACTACAATCCTGTTTGACTTAATGCATCTAGTCAAATTATCACAACCAATCTAAAAGCCCGTACAATTTTAGCATATACCTTCAAAAAGTTCTTCAAAAGGTTCCATTCATTCACTTCATCCATTTATCGCATTATCATCATCACCCTCTTTGATCTTTGGCTTTCCTAGTTTCTTCTCTTTTGAACCCGAAAGGTTAGGATCAAATGATCCCTTTTTTTATGGTTCAAACTAGATCTCAATACAAGAAGAACATGGGGAATATCAATGACATATCAACTTCTATGGACATGAGTCAGTTAACCTTTGAAATAAACCTTGCGGGATCGAGCAATCCCCCAACTAACTCTCCTTTATCATCAAAAAATCCTCAAGAGGAGAGCCATGAGGAGGACATCATGAATGAAGACATGGGGATGACACAATCTGAAATGATAAAAATGGTTCAAAACCTCGAGAACCATAAAATTGTTAGTGCCATGTTCAAGTACTTAAACACATTAATGGAAGGAGGGGTCCTGTTCCCTTTCGACCTTGATGCAAGCACTAGTATGGAAATGCCTCTTACAAATGCATCCCCAACATCAAACATCAATAAAGAAATACCCCACATCACTACAACTATCACTCCAACCTCACCAATTGGAAACAAAGGAAGTGCTATGTCTCGAGAGTTACATCAGCATTGCCTAGTGACTAATAAAGAGGTAGCTATTACCACCACACTGGATAATATCATGCTAGAAAATCCATTGCACCCATACATCCCACTCACATTTCATAATCCCTCTGGTTCATCTTCATTTCATGCCTCACCAACCTATCAGTTAAAAATACCCACTTCTTTACCACAAGAAGAAGGTGATTTATTTAGAGCAACTGAAGTCGCTAATCCTTTTTCTTTCTAGGATAGCCTACCACCACTACTCCCATTTCCATTTGTGACCACATCACCAATAGGAGTAGGGTTTCCTCCCCTAAATACCGATAGCTTCTCAGAATAGGGCAATGTTCACATCACCTCAAAATCCATCTCTTTGTCCACAATGTCACAGCAACAAGTGGTGACTATCCAAGCCACTATGACAAACACATCTATTGGTCCTCAAATATCCTAAAGCATGCCTTCTCAAGGACCAAACATCTCCACCACCCCTCCAACAACCCAAGTCTCAATCACCACCACCATAACCCCTCCATCAATCACAATGGTTGGCATCATTCCCATTCCACCACCAATCCCACCAAAAGCCAACTCAACAAATTCATTCATTACCTTAATCCAAACTCTCCAAAAGGCCAACCAACAAAGAGTACTCAAGCAACAGTAGCAAGCTCAAGCCCAAGCCCAAGCCCAAGCTCAAGCGCAAGCCCAAGCACAAGCAAAAGCTCAAGCACAAGCCTAAGCACAAGCTCAAGTCCAGCAATAAGAACAAGCAATATTGCAAGTGATCCACTTGCAAGCCTACCAACAAGCCATGCAAGACTTTCAGGCACAGCAACAAGCTAAACAACAAGCTTTGTTGGCACAACACCAGCTCAACCAACAAGAAGCTTTGTTGGCACAACAACAGCTAGACCAACATCAAGCTTTACTAGCTCAACAGTAGATTGATCAACAACAAGATTCATGGGAACAACAACAAATGGACCAACAACAAGCATTGTTGGAACAACAGTAGCAAGATCAACAACAAGCATTATTGACGCAAATGCAGGCATACCATCAGGATTTGTAAACACAACCAAGCTTGCAGAAAATGTCCATGAGCTTCCCACCCATCAAACACCTCAAACACCTCACAACTCATTCATCCCACCTCCCAATCCGAGCAAAGATGTTGCAACACAGATCAAACTACTTTCGCAGCAAGTGTTGGACTTACAAGCAGGAAAAACCACAAGGACACCAAGCAATTTGTGACCTTATCCATTCGATAGAAGTCTCACCATGGTACCATTCCCAAAGGGATTTGAGATCCCCAAATTTGACAAATACAATGGAACGGACAACCCTAAAAACCACGTTAGGGAATTTCGGGTGCACTGCATGGAGGTCGCATATGATGACACGTACCTAATGTGACTCTTCCCTCAGAGTCTGATAGGTCCAGCTATGGAATGGTTTTCTCATCTACCCACGGGCATTAAAACATTCCAGGAAATAGTGGAGGCTTTCCTTAAAAATTACGCTTTCAACATGGGTGCGGATGTTAGTTTGGAAGAACTATCAACGCTTAAACGATGAAAAGGAGAGCTATTCACATCATTCTTGTAAAGATGGAAATCCAAGGCCAATCAGAGCAAGTGGACCATGCCATAGGAACAACATGTTTGCACCATCATAGCCAATCTAGATGAAAACTTGGTGTTCTACCTAAAAATGCAGTGCATCACATCGTACGATCAACTAATTCCAAAGGCGCTCAACATCAAAAGAGCCCTTACTCCGAGAGGAGGTGCACCAACATTCACTCCACCACAGGATAACCGCCTGTCTAACAACTACAATGATAAACCTCAAACATGGTCGAGGAATAAAAATATCATGAACGATGGCGTGGTTAATGCTAAAGTGGTCATCAGTGCCCCTAAGCAGAATACCCATAACCATCATCAACCGCAAAATCATAATCACAACAATGTGTAGACTAATGTGGTAGTAGCATAGCCACAACCATCTTCCACCAATCAAATCAATAATGTGGGAAATCAAGGAGGACCACCTCCCCGCAACAAGTATCCTCCCAAGCAGAAATTCACAGCTCTTGGTGAATCGATTGAGTCCATAATGAAAAAGCTGGTAAAGGAGAATCTAATCAAAGTCTCTAAATTCGAGCAGTACATGGAACCCATGACCAAGCCGCCGTGGTATAATGAGAACCTCCTTTGTGACTTTCACAAAGTCAAAGGACACACCACTTCCAATTGCATGAGACTCAAAAACATCATCCAAGACCTCATTGAGGATAAGGTCATCAACATCAAGCAGTCGGCTGGAAACCAAGACTTGAAAATATACATGAATTCGATGCCAAACCATAACCAAGGGAACAATCAAGGAAATAATAAAGGGAATAATAAGGGCAAGCAAAAGTATGCTAGTGCTAATCTAGTATACGAGGAGATAGTCGGGTGTGTCAATGAAATGGTCACCATCATAAATATCAAGGGAACCAACAATGACTGTGGAGTCACCACATGAGGCGGAAAGGTTACCATTGCTTGGGCACTTGCTAAGACTCCCATTTCCAATACAAAGGAAATCCCCTATGATTACAATGTCATTGACCAGTTGAAAAGAACACCCGACCAAATCTCCATCATGGAACTATTAAAAATCTCTGTCGCCCATAGGAAGATCCTTGATGAAGCACTAGCCATGTCTACCATTGCCGCCACCCTCGACACAGAGAAATTTTAGGCTATGGTGGGTAACATCGTAACACCAAATCTCATTACATTTTCGGATCAAGTTTTCCCTCCACAACCATCTCATAACCGTGCACTCCACCTCCAAGTACTAATCCACAAAAAGAAAGTCAAAAGAGTCTTGGTAGATGGAGGTGCATTCCTTAGTATTTGTTCCCTAAAAATCATAAAGAAATTGGGATTCACCGAGGATTCCATCAATAAAAACAAAAGCATCACAATAAGGGCGTATGATGACCAAGAAAGAGTATCTTAGGGTACTATCAAAATCCCCATTCAAGTGGGGCCGACAACCATGGAAACCACCTATTAGGTCCTCAACCTTGACCTACTATATAACATCCTCTTGGGACACCTGTGGATCCATGCAATGAAGGCAGTGGCCTTGACCTATCACCAGTACATTAAGTTCTCACATCAGAATGAGGAGGTCACTATATATGGGGATCCCAAACCTTTTGCCTATTGGAAAATCTTTGAAGCCAAGTTTTATAAGATTCCACGAGTACCAAAAAATGATGAAGGACCATCTACTTCATACATAGACCCAGCCAACCTCGCCATCCCCGACATATCTGAGATTAAGAACATGATCCAAGACAATGGATGCGGTGATTACAGAATGAAGAGAAATGCATTTGTTGTAGGAGAGTTACCCCAATCTCCTAGGCCACATGGACAACCCTAGCTAGTTCAAACACCTATCTGCACTATTAGAGCAGAACCCTCTGGATTCCACCATTGGGGGGATCTCCATCAGGAGAATGTGGACAAGGAGGACATCTCGAACACATTATACCAGGATGAAAGACCCACTCCCACCCTACCCATGGAGGAAACTAATAGAGGGTTACAAATGATGTTTGGTATAGGCTATAACAAGAATGAGAGCCTAGGAAGAAACAGTGATGGACGGTTGGAGCCCATCATTGTAGAAAGAAGAATGCAGAACCTTGGCCTAGGGTATACTCCTCCAAGTATAACTGTACGTGGCAGAGGTACTCCTAGAAGAGCAGTCAGGTCCTCTCCTTAGGTAACAACAACCACTCCTAGACCACCTATTTGCTTAGGTATCCCACTCGATAATTACACCTTTGAAATCACTGATGTTTGTGCTAGTAGTGACGATGATGATACCATAGTAGGTCTCCCTAGGCTTTTCGAAGATTCCACCTTGTTAATGATAAGTGCCTCCACAGCTGAGTCAAACCAACCAACCCACCAAATCACCTTAGTACACCCCCAACTCATCGATCACGACCAATGGGGACCACCGATTCTAGACTCATTTGAAAACGATGAGGCTCTCTCAGAATTCATGGGACTAAGGGATATAGTTCTATATGGGGATCACAAGATTGAATTCAACATCACACTAAACACACAGGAATACTATGGGGAGATGATTGAGTCCTTCAATCGCAAAAGGAAAATATCGAGAATAAGCTTGAAGTTATTGAGTGAAAACCACACTGTGGCACTTTCTAACCATAAAATAGTAAAAATAAAGGATGCGTCCAATGGTGAAAACCTCTCTAAGGCACCGGAGGATGAAGGATTGAATCTCCCCCCTACTGCTCTACATCAGGAGAAATCAACAGTATTGGTAGAACAGTGCAACCTGGTCAACTTGGGAACAGAAACAGAGCCGCAAATCACATTCTATGCTCAAACACTTCAAACAGAAGAACAGGAACTGTTGGCAGCATTCCTAAAAGAAAGAAAGGTAAATTTTGCATGGACCTATGCTGACATGCCAGGTCTAGATCCTGAGGTGGTGGTTCATCATTTGGCTGTTTACCCCAGAGCAAAACCAATCAGACAAAAGCTAAGGAAGATGCACCCACAAATAGCCTTGCTCATCAAAATTGAGCTATAGAAACTTTTGGATGTTGGCTTCATACGCCCGATCGACTATCCAGAATGGGTATCAACTCTTGTACCTATCTCAAAACTAAAAGGGGACATCTGCATCTGCATAGATTTCAGAGACCTAAATAAAGCATGTCCTAAGGATGATTTTCCACTACCCAACATTGACATGATAGTGGATATGACGACCAGACATGAGATGCTATCCCTAATGGATGGCTTCTCGAGATACAATCAGATAATGATAGCAAAGGAAGACCAACATAAAACAACCTTTACATGTCCCTAGGGCACCTACTGTTGGAATGTGATGCTGTTTGGGTTGAAAAATGTAGGAGCTACATACCAAAGAGCCATGACGTTGATCTTCCATGACATGATCCATAAAATAGTCAAAGATTATGTCAATGAAATATTGGCTAAATCAAAGAAAAGGCAGGATCACATAGCAACTCTCAATGCAATCTTTGATAGACTGGAACAATATAAGGTCAGACTCAACCCGAAGAAGTGTGTCTTTGGGGTACAATCGAGAAAGCTGTTGTGATACATAGTAACAATGAGAGGGATAGAGGTGGACCTTGCAAAGGTAAAAGCAATCCTTGAAATGGAAGCACCAAGAACATTAAAGCAACTCAGAGGATTACAAGGTAGACTTCAGTCCATCCGGAGATTCATAGCACAGCTAGTAGATAAACAGATCGCTTATTAACACCTTCTTCACAAGGGAGCCACATTCAGATGGGATGACAAATGCGAGAAATCATTTAGTAAAATTAAAGAATATCTACTTACACCACCTGTGTTGATGCCACCAATTATCAGGAAACCATTAATCCTATACATATCAACAACGACAACCGCCCTTGGTGCCCATTTACTATATCAGCAGAACAATGGTAGGGCATGAGCTCAATTACACATCAATAGAAAAGGCTTGCCTAGCACTGGTATTTGCAGCTCAGAAATTCAGACACTACATGCTAGCTCATCAAATCAAGCTGATTGCTAAGATAGACCCCCTAAAATATCTATTGTCAAAAGCAATGCTCATAGGCAGAATGGCTAAATGGGTAATGATACTATCTAAACATGACATTGAATATGTCAAGAGAAAGGAAATCAAAGGACAAGTTATTGCAAACCAACTAGCAGAGGCTCCTCTCTACATAGATAACCCGCTCATATTAGAATTCCCAAATGAGTCCCTTTTCAACCTTAATGCAGCCAACCACTAGAAATTGTATTTCGATGGCTCCCACACGCAACATGGATCAGGAGCTGGTGTGTTCTTCATCACCCCGCAATGAGAGTATATACCCAAATCATATAAACTGGCACTCCCCTATACCAACAATATTGCAGAATATGAGGCTTTAACCATAGGCCTCAAGATTGTAGCACAATGATGAATCATGGCATTAAAGGTCTATGGGGACTCGCAACTTATCATCAACCAAGTCAACAGTGAATACCAAACTAAGGATGATAAGCTCGCACCATACAAAAAGGTGGTAGAAAGCCTCAAGGAATTATTCATCGACATCACCTTTGAGTAGATACCAAGGACAAACAACAGAGCAGTCGATGTAATGGCAATAATTGGATCCTTGTTGGACATTCCTAGCAACGTCTCGAAACACGAATTCCTCATAGAATAGCTTCTCGTACCCATGTTTGAAGTACCAGAGTTAGAATATGCATGTGAACTGATCAGTTCTGGTGATATTTGGTATCATGACATATACACCTACCTAAGGTTAGGAATCCTCCCAACTGACATCACCTTGAACCTAAAGTGAACCTTTTTCAAAAGGTCTTCACGATTCGTCATCCTAGGAGAGACCCTCTTCCATAGAAGTATCGATGGGACCTTGCTACGTTGTTTAAAACCCGAGGAAGCCTTGACTACTCTAACTGAGGTACACAATGGCACGTGCGGTTTGCTCTCGAGTGGTATGACCTTGGCTAAGAAGTTGCTAAGAACCAGGTACTACTAGCCGATAATGGAAAGAGAGGCACATGAATTTGTCAGAAAGTGTCTATAGTGCCAACAACATGGAGACCTCATTCATGCACCAGCTTAAGAACTGCACCCCATTGTTACACCTTGGCCCTTTTCATAGTGGGGGCTCGATCTCATTGGTAAAATCTCACCCACCTCATATAATGGCCACAAGTTCATTATCACCACCACTGAATATTTCACAAAGTGGGTCCAAGCAATTCCCCTGACCTATATCACAGGAAAACAAATATACAAGTTAATCCTAAACTACCTCATTTGCCGATACATTGTTCCCCAATCAATTATCTCTGATAATGGGACACCCTTCAAAAATCAGGATGTTCATGATTTGTGTGAAAAATTCAAAATCCAGCACCACTTTTCCACCCCATACTATCCACAAGGCAATGGCCAAGCAGAATCTATGAATAAAACCATTCTAAAAATCCTCAAGAAAATAGTAAATGACTCCGGTCATGACTGGCATCTACAACTAAATCTCACCTTATGGTCCTACCACACCAGCATCCGTATGCCAACAGGTGCCACCCCATTCTTCCTGGTCTATGGATTAGAAGCCATCCTCCCTATTGAGATCGAGCTCCTGTCACTAAGGATATCACTGCAAAATGTCATCATGGATGAGGAATAAAGGGCTACAAGACTAAATGAGCTGGAATTTCTAGATGAATGGTGCATGGATGCCTTGAATCATCTATAGGTCTACTAGAATCACCTGAATCGGACCTACAACAAGAAGATCAGGAAATGCACTTTCCAGGTTGGTGACCTTGTGCTGAAAGAAAACCAAAAGAATGTGCCAAACCCAGATACAAAAGGAAAGTTTGAGCCTAACTGGCTGGGACCCTTCATCATCACCGCAAGCTACAAATCAGAGGCATATTAGTTGTCGACACTAGAAGGTGAACCCTTGTAGGAACCCATAAATATTTCGCACCTCAAAAAGTTTTATGCCTAAGAACTTGCAAGGTATGGAACCAGAAAATACAAAAACAATCAGAAAAAGTCCTGAAAAAATGGTTACCTTGATGAAAACCTAGCAAACAGGTGTCTTGGTGACAACAAAAAAATCAAAAAATACAAAAAAATCAGAAAAACGATTAAAAATAGTAAAGAGAAAAACTATCCCTAGTAGAAACCACTCCCCATATGCGCTTTGGATGCCGGGTACCTCGTGAAAACCCTCAGGGCACCAAGTGTACGCCAAAGCAATTTCCATCTGCTAATGCCAGATCCGGTGGCTAACTCACCTATTCCATCGCATCTCTCATATCCATCCACCTTGGCATTCGCCGAGCATCTGCCATAATATAGTTTTGAGTCAGTGTCCATCATATTCTGCACTCATAGTATCATTACTTCGGTATATCTTCTAAGGTCACTTATTCCGCTTTATCGGGGCGTAGTCTATTGCGTAATCATGTCAGGGTATACACCTCTGACGTAACATCAGATCTTCGTAAGCGTATTCTCAAGGATCTTCAAATTCATATCAAAAATCCAAAACATGCTCCTTAAATATCGGCACTTCAAAAAAGTTCATCATTTAGTTCTACGCTTTTCAATTCTTGTCAACTACATCATCTCCTCGAAGCTTGAATGAGAGAGAAAGGTTGATCTTTGATCATCCCCCAAGACAGTTAGGGTCAGTCCTTAGGTGTCTTTTGCTTTGGCAATCCATTTGCCCATCTAGTCTGCATCTTAAGTCAGTCCTTTAAGCAATAAAATGGAAATCTATTTGTCCATCTTATCATTAAGTCAAGTTTATTGTTAGTCAAACTACATGGTCTCTATGTGTATAACATAGGCAAGGCTAATTTATGGATCAGCTCCTGAGACCCCTAAGATAGGTCTTTAAGTTAGTCTATTCGTCGTAAATCTTGAAAATACCAAAAACAACCTCAAAAAATTTGGAAAAACCAAAATGGTGCATCCATTTCATCTCACTTTCACCCGTGAATCATCTCACTCATAATAAATTCAATCATCACCTTCACCCTTTTGGTGAGTCAGTTAGAAGCAAGTCTAGCAGGTTTTAAAGTGAACACCTAATCATCAGAGTCTTGAAGGTCTAAGTCAATAAGCAAGCAAGTTGATGAACTCAGAGTATCAATAGCTTATCACCGAATCAATCCCACTAAAACCTTGATCACTGCATGTCCTAGGATGAAGCTTTCCTACGATGAACATAAGCATTAGGTACCCCATAGTAGTTTAGCCTTGGCTAGTGGTATGAAGAACATTAGCTTGTTTGTTTTATTTTATTTGGTCTTTTTCACTTATCTTATTTTGCGTTCATTCCAAGGACCTCTCGATGATGCCTAAACAAAATAGGTTTAGAGAGAAAGGAATGGGGAAAAGATCATTATCTTTTTTATCTGCTCCGCTTGTAGGATGCCCTTGTAAAATAACTTAGTCATGCATGTTTTGTTTGGTTTGTAGGGAGGATATTTTAGGTATCTTGTTGACCACATAGGAAAGCTTGCTTTCTTGTGTTTTGGTCCGAGATGTTTAGAATGTCTGAACTGCATCCTGAATGAAGTATGTATGTTAAGTATGAACAAGAATACTGCTATCTGATTTTTGAGTCAAATTCCATCATACTAGGTACAATGCCATCTCGGTCCTTTATACCTTGATGCATCGTACCTATGTGTGTTATCAAAAATAACACAATTGACGCTTTCAAAATCCCAATTCCTAGCAATACAAATCACCATCTCCATCCTAACTAGTTCATTAATTCTACGTTTCTTCTACCTTCTTTCCACACTAACATGGTATCATAATAGTAATCAAAACATCGCCCATGCATACACCCTGCATCCACATGATCATCAACATTAAAGCACATTGCATCATATCATTATCCTATGTTGTGAGGAATAATATAAATTTGTTATTCTAAGCATCTTAAGATAGCATTACATCATACATAATCATTTACATCCATTACCATTTGTATCCACTACCATCATTAATATGCATTACATCATTAAAATCACAAAAAATATACAAAAAGAAATGCATCCATCAAATACATCACATCACATAAGCATAAGAATAGAAACATCTCATAGCATCATACATTTGCATATTATACATCTGCATATCATACATGTGCACTATACATATCATAAAAGGGCGAATCATCTCATATATATCATCAAAAAATACTGTTATGATACAAATTGGATCAAGTGTCCATCAAATACATAGTACAATAAGGCCAAAATATTGCAACTCGAATATCAAAAATGAAGCAAATTGTCCTGTGAGCAAAAGGGGGCCGAGCCCTACTGGCTATTGCCCTCCCCATCCTATCTCTCACCATGGGCCTCTACTGATCACCTCCCTATCTACTGGGAAAATTCTGGCACTCTGCTACCTGGGAGTACTACCTGGCGTTAATGTTGCCGATAGTACTCGGCCTTTCTGATGGCCTCTCTGTCATTATGAATATCAACTGATCGGCCCTGGGATGAGGATGCTGCACTCTCTAACTGCCACCATTGGCCTATCTCCTGATCCCTCTCGAACCATGCCTAGTCTCTCTCCATAGTCAGAGCCTATACCTGCCCCTGTAGCTATTGAATCAACACATCTCTGTGATCGGGTTTCCTATTGGCTGACCTCTTAGCTGTCCTACTGGCTACCTTGTTGGCTACCCTATTGGCTGTTGCTGAGGATCTACCCTTAGATGACCATCTTGTTCCCCTACTCGGATAGGTGAATACTATGTCGCGTCCCTGGGAGATGTCCAATGAGGAGGTGGCCCACCTTGTCTTTTGCCCCACCCTCTGCTAGCTGCCCGACCCTTGCGTCTGCGTTGTGGGACAACTGTGCGTGGAACTATGAATCTGAGTGGAGGTCTAAACCATGCCCTTTAAGCTGGAGTGACCCCTACATCTACTGGCCCCTGATCATATGGCCATGGTTGAGCCACTAGCTTCCTAAATGAGGACACCGCCTTGGCTACCGGGATGGGCTGGCTCCATGCTATCTCTTTGGTCATGCATGCAGAGATGGCCACATACTGGTCATCAGGCATGTCTTGTACCTCCCCGAACTGACAAGCAATCCTGTCTAGAAGATACCTCTCAATCATGGTGTGCTCTCTACCCTGCATCAACCTATCTTGTCGGGCGAAGAAGAGCTGTTGATCATCATCTCGCCATGGATCAACACCCATCCACAATCTCTAGATGAACTCTCTCATCTCATTGAGAACTCGCTGCCAGTACGGAATACCACCTACGCCAATGAAAGAAAAGTGCATCGTCGCCCCACCATACTTCCAAATAAGGGGATCATCTATCTCCAGGACAACTGGTGTGATATCTGGGAAAAGCACTAGGATCCTCTCCCATGCCCAGATATGCAGTAACGTACCTCCAGCCCCGATGGACATGCTGTCCGAATTAAAAAAACTCATGAAGATCCCTATAGAGGGACGCCAGTAATATAGGTCCCCAAGCAAAGCACTCCCTACGGTGAACCATCTGATCCCATGCTAGTCCCCATCTTGGACTGAAGTATCGGCCCCATCGATCAGGTACTACAAGGCCTGAGATGATAGTGGCAATAATCAATCTGTACATATGTAGGTGGCCACGGTATAGCTCTAAGTCGATCTGACCATTGCAAAACTCAATCTCACCCAACTCCATAACCCCATAACAAGCATCTCTTCCAACGTCTGGATCATAGACGACTCGATTCCCATGAATAGGCAATCAAAGGATGCACCATACATCCTCGAGAGTGATGGTGGCCTCACCGGTAGCAAGATGAAAGGAGGAAGTCTCACTATGCCATCACTCCGCCAGAGCCATAAGCATTCCTAAGTGAGCGCAAATAGGAGAGACGTACACAATGTACGAGAGACCAATGGCACCAAGGTGCTCCTGGACCAGCTCATGCATATCCCCTAGTTTGCTAAGCACTAGCCATCAGTGCTCCCATGAGTAAATTACACCAAGCTCCTCTTGCACAGGGAAGCCCATCACGTCAGAAAGAAAAAAGTTTCATTGCATCTCACATTAAATTTTTCCCTAAACTCGCAAATGCGGCCCTGTTTACGGGTGTGGCCCAGTTTGGAAAGTTCCAAACTGCACCACCGCAGTGGAGTTTGACATTTTAATAGTCTCAAAGTGGTCCGCGTGGTGCATTTTGCATATGTGGTCCTACTTAGGGCAAACCCTAATTTCCTAACTACGCCGCCCAATGGAGTAAGGGCATGCGGCGAACTTTTGGTCAAATAGACCCTAATTTACAAAGTGGCCCATGCGACACACTTCACATATGCAGTGCAATAGGGGACCATGCGGTTGTGATAATTCATTTTCCGTGGTGCCATATAGCGCCATGTAGTTTGTACAAGACTTTGACCCTATTTAATGCACGTAAAATGATAAATTTGAAAGTTCGATAGGGTACATACCACGGGTCTTGCACCAGCTAGCCGTTGATGCATCCGAACCCTCTCTGACATGTGCCTGGGAAGCTGTCCTTGTGCCATTTCAACCAAGACTCAGAGCTCAAATTTTAGATTTTCCAAAGGCTAAGATTGCAAATGAATTGAAAATGACCCCTCAAGGTCTATTTAAGCCTAAAAATTAGGGTTTTTTGACCTAATTTGACATTCTGGAGGGGGTTTTGGTCCCCCAAACCTGTTTTCATCCAACCGAGTCATTCTTCATCCCTTTTGGCATTTTAATCCATTTTTCTAGCATTTTGGGGCATTTCTGGCCTGTTAGGCACCTTGTCATCTTTTTCGTGAGATCATCCAAAAAAATCAAAATTTTTGTCCAATCTCTCAAGGGGGCAATATCTAGCAATATCCTTCCACTAAGGCAACAGTGGGGCATCTAAAAAAATTCAAAAATCTCGAGTCTTTGATCACAGCAGTTTATTCTTTGAATCAATGCAACAAGTACATTGCTTCAAAGAGGGGCAAAATGTAGACATGGAAAATGTACAAGTTCATTTTGGCACACCTGATCCTGCTTACTAACAACGTTTCATCTTAAATCACATTCTTAGCATTTCATCACATTCTATCTCTTAATTTAATAAATCACTATTTATTTGATTAAGTCTATCACCCCCTCTGATTAAATTAATCAATTTAATTTAATTAACCTAACATATCTGTTTAATTAAATAAATAATTTTATTTAATTAAAATCTCTAAAGTCCTCCTATTAAATTAAATAAATTAAACCTTATTTGATTTAATCTAACATATTCCTTCTTGATTAAATAAATAAAATCATTTATTTAATAAATCATTTCCTCTCAATTCTAATTTAAATTAATTCATCTATTTAAGTCTAAATTGTCAAATCACCTATTTCTTCATTAAATTAATGAAAACTATGATTAAGCTAATCTCTCTCACTATAATCCTCTAGAGAATACAAGTTGCATAATAGATCAATTACTTTGATTTATTAATTTACCTATTTTCCCTCACAAAGCATCAAAAGGGAATATTCCCTCTTTTGAATTCAAAAAGGCCAAGTGGACTTGGTCCTTCCAACAAGGCATTCAATACCTCTTACATGTCCTTGACCTTGAGCCAAGTGACATTAACTTCGCTTCTCTTCCCCCTTCAACAAGTCAACTCACCATTTCAAATTCAAATTTATGGATTTATCACGCATTTATCATGCACATTGGCCAAAATGTGCTCATTCCTCATCCAATCACATGTGGACAAGTGGCACAATGCCATTGGATTATCTTTTGTCCCACATTGCTTAATATTGCTCACTTCTTCCAAATATAGGTCTATAAATTGGAGACTCTTGTCCTCAATTTTCATCCACAATTCACATGCAAAGTTCCTCTCTCCAATTGAGAACTAATTTTGCTTATTTCATCCAAGCACTCACCACATTTTCATATTTGCACCAAGGTTATGCTCAAATCTCTTTGGAGATTTGACCATTTCTTCAGCAGTCTACATTGCAACATAGGAATTGGGAAAGGGCCAATTGCAACACCCCATTGGCACCAATTCCCCCATGGGATCATCAACCTATTGGCTAGATTAGGATTTACTTTCATATTATTTGAGTTTGTTCTTCATTTCCTAATATTAGTTTAAATAGATGGATTTTATGGGGAATCCTTCATATTTGCATGCATTTTGATCTAACATTAACCATGTTTGTCGTCTTTGTGCAATTGCAGGTTTAGGGGTTCACTGTTTGTGATTAGATATTTTTTTGATGTGTGCTCGAGTTTTCATGTTCTTGGCCGACATGATGATGTTAGCATGTTGTGGATCCATAAGTATTAATATTTTTTTTTAGCATGTTTGAAGGTGTTTGTTTGGGTCCTCACTATGTTGTGACTAATTTTTTTTGATGTGCATTGAAATTTATTCATGTATTGAGGCTGACAGTTGTAATTTATTCTTTATTTGAGGCCAACTGAATAGTGGATGTAAATCCGTGTAGCAGATATATATAAGTGTGTGTTTTCATCATTTAGGGGTAATTCTCAATGTGCTCAAGAGGTGTACATGTGCAAATAAAGATCAAATCACTCAAGATCATAGAAAAGTGTGAAGAAGTTTGAGCAGAGTGTGGAACAGTGTGTAGAAGTTTTTGTGCACCTAACTGGAATTGTAATTAGGCTTTAATAGAAGCTAATTTCTTAGTTCAACTTGATTAGATGGATTTAATCTGATTATTGTATGTAAGGTAGTGAGCATTCCTTCTGAGTAGTGCACCTGAATGCAAGTGTATTCCTTTTTCATTCTTCATTATACTTCTAACAGGGTATAATCTTGTGGACTAACATGGTTTTTCCCCTAAAAGAGTTTCCATGTATAAAATATTGGTGTTCATGTGTCTTTGATGTGTTATTGATTTATGCTTGCACTGTTATTTATCAGATCTGAGACTTAAGGTTGATTAAATGTTGTATAAGTTTTATTTTGGTAACAACTCATTCACCCCCCCTCTCAGTTGTCTATCCTTGTATTTCCAATATGTCTGAAATAACCCCCTTTGTTTGTAGTGAACCTTTTCTTGTCATTTCTCACATCATCACAATCAAAAATATTTTTCAGGCTGATTAGACCCTTCATAATATTATTACTCTTTAGTTGAATGATCCAACCCTCATAGGCCTCTTCAATATTCGGTTGTAATTGCTCCAAAAATTCACTTGATTGTTGGATGAATGTGTTGATTTGAGAATAATTCCCAAATACATGGTAGTTCTTCTCATTATCGAGGATAGCAGGTCACACCATCACTCGCACTAAATGCTCATTAACGATAAGGTTCAAACCAAGAAGAACTAAGAGTCGACTATGGCCATTCTATCCACCACAACATTTAGCAACCTTAGAACCACTTGGATGTTGAAGGCTTCAAATCCTTTGATCAGGTCCCATACTCTATGGTAGTAGGACCACATTCACATGTTTTTAGCAACTGAGATTTATTGCACTTGCTTTATTACCTACTCCAAATCTCTAAATACTCGGCCTTTTGATTCCCATGTTCTAAAGTACTAGACTTAATCTATGGACTAAACCCTCATATGCAGCCTCATTGTTCATGCAGATAAATTGGAATAAAAAATCTCTAAGAGTCTTCCCTCTTTCAGGGGACACTAGGTGGATGCTCGCTGTTGAGCTGATTTTTCTTCTCACACTGTCAAAATATAGTGTTTTGCATACTTTTCTCCCCACATGAGCTTTCATGTTGAGCCTCTTGGATTTTAGTCACCTATGGGATGCCTTGAATCTCATCATAGATCACATAAGTTCCTAGGCTGATAGCATGGAAATTTCCAAAAGGATCAACTTCCATGAATTTATTTAAAAAAACCTCCTCTTCAACACTTCTATCACTAGTAGCCTCCTCGTCCTCTAATATTTCAACACAATACATTTTTTTCTTGGAAATTGAGGTATGGGTAGCCTCAAAGCTCATTAGAACATCCTCCATAATGTTTTTGACATGTAGGGTTTTAGATAATATTTTCATCTTCACACCATGTTTAGTCCTTAGGATAAGATGGGACCAATCGAGAGATAGGTACCCTTCGATTTTGGCATTGAAATCCCTAGATAAACAAATCCCAAAGATAGGTAGAATATCAACTATGACCACCTCTTGGGTGACTATAATGTTGGGGAAAGAGTAAAGAGTTGGTGGGATGCTTTTGATTAGACATATGTCCTACACCTTCTTTCCATCCAATTGTATGATTCCCTTATCGAGGGACTCATACTCTAATTTTAGAGGATCCATGACCAACTTTTTCATGACTATGGTGCTAGCTATAGAGTCAATCGTGGCATTGTGCAACAATTTATCCCCTATGATGAGGGTTAAAAATAAAGGAGTGGGATTCGGTTTACATACCTCATTACTAGTTAGTTTTTATTTTGTGTTTATAAATGCTACAACACCTAATTCAAAGGCCCCAAAACTCATCTCTTTCCTTTCTCTTAGTCATACATTGGGGCTAGATTTGGGTGTGGAGCTACCCTAACTTTTGCAAAAAATATTCCTATAGTAGAGACTTCTATTGAGGGATAGCCAAAATATCCCATAAGGACATGTTGGTAGGGGACTCTTTTACTTTCTTGACCACATTGAGTTATTCAGGCACCGATACCTTCAACTTGAAAGGGGTCATTTCCTTTTGTTTCTTGAAAGGTTGAAGTGTGGTGGGGGGAACTAGGGATACTTTATGTGCCCTTCTATTATACATGAGGTTATTGTGCTTGTCGCTATTGTACCTGAGGCACAAAATCTAGTAAATCTTTTCTTAGAGTGGGTGTTGTAGTCCAAGTGGACTTGTGTGGTTGTTTTTATTAGGACCTCATTTACAAACACTATGTCTACTCATTCTGTCCAAGAAAAAGTTCATGATCCAAAATGATCTCTGACTCTTGTTCTAGCGGCATTCCTTGAATCTGAGTGTTGAGCATGGGGCTTCCAAATTCAAGAGACTGGTAAGTATTCACCCTTGCATCTAGAGAGATGCCTTGAATTATTTTTTTGTGACATTCTACTATATATTACCTCTCAAACAATTTTGTGGCATGTGTGTGTCATTGCAAGGATAAAACTAAGAATTTGTATCATTTTCTAGATTATTCTAGTCCACAACTAGGTTTTTGTTGGGATTGGATGTTGAAGTTTTCAACAAAGTGGGAACTAGAATGACCTGGACCAGTTTGTATGACTTGTTGTTCCCTTTTGTACTTCCCTGATATTGATTATGTTGGAATGGTGGTTTTGGAGATATTTCTTGCTACCACTTTATACTGATAATTTCATTTGAGAAATTCTACAACAAGTTCTTTATGCCATTCATCTCTCTAGCTAGAAAATAATAACTAGAGGTGATTGCTTCTGAATCGAAGTATAGATACATCTAAGTTGGAGGTGTGGCAGGTGTACTAAGAGTGGTGATTTCCATAGGTTGTGCTAATATTTTCATAAAAAAATATAAAGGAAATCGAGGTGGGAGCTTCCCTACATCTATCAAGTTATTCTCAGCTCTTGTTGCTAGGTTATATGTTTTTGGTAGAGTGTTCCCTACAAGGGATTAGATCGTTGATACTATGTTATAATTGAAATCTTTTAAATAATAAAAAATGTCATACCTACTAGTGGCTGAGAAGTTATAGGAATCCTTTGCTTGGTCTTATGGAACCTTGTATTGAAATCTGTAATGACCTCTTGGGTTGCCCATTTTATCATAATTAACTACTACAATAGGGACAAGTAGTCTCCTTTCTTTGAAAAGCACACAAAGAATCAATCTTCGAGCTGATACCAACAATCGATAGAGTTTGGAGTTAGAGATCTATAACAGTCTTGTTCCTTTCCTTTGAAAGAAGCCATGGAAATCCTTAGAGCCATGCTCTGCTCACTCACATAATGAATAGTGCACACATCCACCACATCTTGTAGATATTCCATCAAAGTTTTAGAATCCTCACATAAAATTTTTAGAAGTGCTTTAAGAGCATTGGTGGGGATAGGCTGCCATACATCAAGAAGAGTAGGATGAATGAGTGGACTACTCCTATTCTATGCTACATATTTTCTAGGTCCTTCAATAGTCATGGGCAATAAAGTCCTTCATATCTGAAAAGATAGGTATTGCTAATTTGGAATAATTCACCCAATGGTGGTGCAAAATTGTCCCTAGGGGAATGAATTATGCCTCTATCTCTATTTCTCCTAACTGGTAATGAAGAATGTGCATAATTTCTTCTCCTAAGAGAAAAAATGGTAATTTAGTTTATTAAAAATTACCTCTAGAGGATGCCCTAGTTTGGATTTTGGGCACATGGATGCACAAGCTTGATTTATAATTAGGAGCCTTAGAGAATAGTTGATTCATCAAATTTGATGTAGGTCCTCCTAATAAATATAGAGATTTTGATAATCCAATTGAGTGCCTCTTCAAGGTTGAGCTATTGAGAGAAGGACCACCCTCTTGGTTAGGTGAATTGAAAGTTCAAGTTCCACTGGGCATATGCCAAAAAAGGAATTGTTGATCCTTAAATCTTGGGCCTTGTGGGAACAACCTAACAAGAAGTTCACTGAATAAGGGACAATTATGCTTCATTGAAAAACCTTTGGGATTTTAGAGGATGGATCTTCATTCTTTACTTTGGGAGAAAATGGGAAGAAAGAATGTAGAAAATAAAAATATCCAGGGAGATGCACCAAATATTTTACAATATTTCAAACCCTCATACTAGAGTATCAACTCTTAAATACTGGACACAAAGTACTAAAAACCCTTCATTGTTGAGAAGAGAATGAACTACCTAAGGCTTAAATAAGCACAAAACAAAAATTTAGATCTTCTCATAGGAAGAACCCACTAAGGTTTAGTAGAATATTCATGATACACCTTAAAACACCTATTAATGTCTTTAATTTCAATAGAGAACATTTACCCATAAGCACAGTATAATTACTTAACATGAATTACTACAATGATGAAAGAGTGCATGACATGATTTAGTTCACTACAATAATGTATCAAATATCATAAAGGCTAAGACTTAAAAGACTAGTTGTTAAGATCATGCCCATATAAATGACACAAAGCATAAAACTAGTGTAAGCAAAAAGTAAAACACAAAAAAAGGAAAGACTAGGCATAATTTTTTGTGTTTCCTTCTACTACTTGATTCAAAATGATACAAAATTATAAGGTCGGGAAATAGAATGAACATTCACTTGAAAATTGATCCTATTAAGTATTTCTTATAGGAAATAGTGAAATAATCACTGCTAAAATTATGAATAGAACAAATCAATTCATGGGAGAGGCTCTGAATTCCCTTTTATAGGAAATCAAGAAAAAATATTTCTCCCATCGTTTGGATCATAAATGAAAAAAAAAATGGTAGCATTAAAACATTGCCAAAGAAAACAACAGGGAAATTTACATAAAGCAAAGTAAAATAGAGATTTAATCTCCGTTTTGATAGGCCCATAGCAGAATTAAGTTTTAGCTAGTGATGACCAATTGAAATGCAACTCAAAGCTCTCTATTTTTTTTTTCAATTAACCCTACTACAAAATCTATCATGGTAGATACCAACCCTTTTAGGAATGAATTCTCTTTGAAATAAACCTAGAGTTACCAAATCACCATGCTTAATTAAGACCCTTTGGTAGCCACAACATTGATCATAGAGAACAAGGTGGTTGTCGAAAACACTAGGCAGGTGAATCCTTCGATCCTTAATGATGCTTGCAACCCTTTGCACTAAAAAATAGTGCTCTTGATTAAATCTCATGGAAAAGATAAACAATGCATTTTCGATTCTTTCCTGGGCATAAAACATACTCGAGCCTTCATCTTGATGATAGGTGGTGCTCTCTCAGGATTTTTTGATGCTTCATGAGATTATGCCTTGAGGAAAATCACTTCCCAAGACACATGGAATGTGGGTCAGAATCATCAAGGCTTTCCTTTGAGCTTCTTTGAAAATAATTTGTGTCACCAACATGTGGCACCTTTTGCTACTACAGAATCCAAAAGGATAACTCTTTTAGAAAAGATTGTGTGGCCACCACGTGGTGCCATCATGTGCCTTTGCAAGAGCAGGAGATCATTGTCAAGTTTCAAAATGAACCCTACTAACACATGGAATCCCTAATGTTGAGGCAAAAAGGAATAAAATGGAGATTACAAAAAGAGAAGGCATGGGGCTGAAAAATACGAAGAACTAAACTAAAACAAAGAAACTTGAAAAAAATTAGATTTCAATTTGTAGAGATAAATCTCTATAGTTTAATCTATGTTATTGAAATTTTTATTTATTTTATGTTGAATGTGAAATAACATTAATCTATCTAGATAATCTTGGATAATCAAAAAAATTAAGATTTGGATCATACTTTAAAAGTTAATATTCCAAGATTTCTACCTTGATTTCCAAAATTTGGTATAGAATCTAATGGTTTTGTTGGTTGTTTTTACTGTAACTAGGTTTATCTCCTAATCTACCTATGGAAATGCCAATCCCAATCAAGGGAAACTTGAAGGACCTGGACCAACTAATGAGGATTTTAAAGACCTCCTACACTTTGGGCTTTGCAAGATCCAAGAGGGTTATCGCTTAGTGCGTTTACAACCTTTGCACCATTATCATAAACAATATTAACAACAACAAATAATCTCATTTAATAGATCAACAAAATAGGATAATACTGAATAGAATTGGTTGTTCATCAATAATAACAACTATTTGGAGCATGAGATAGTTACAACAACACTTCATAGTAAAAGATAGTCATTAATTTTCAATTTGTAGCGAGCTCCAGGTAAACATAAACAAAATACTGAATCTCATAAACAAGTACAACTTGGATCAGTGCCCTAAATCCATTGGAGGAGTCAAATTCATAAGCATCTAAGGATTCAAGATAGATTCAACACACAACATATAAGATCTTTGATGGAATTTCCTTACAATATCACCAACTTGTATCCTAACTCAATACTACTTATCAAATCCTTATACATAACATATCAACTTACAATCCCATTTAAGCATTTTAATTAATTATTTGAATTAAAGCAAAAAAAAAGAATTGTACACACCACAACAACGAGATGAATAGAATAACCCTTGATCATTCTATTCAAAGTTCGGATATGCTTATACACTGGAGAGACATGAGCTCGAATTAATCAATTTAATTCAAATGCTATTACTATCATGAAACATTAAATCTACATGAATTCAAAACCTACAACAAAATGACTCAAAACCTAACTTGCATTTTCTCTATAGCTATCAGACTTTACAATTTCTTTGCAACTTCACCTAGACTCGACCAAAATTTTCTAACTTGCTAAGCCACACTTCTGGCCTTGAAATCCTTCTTATATAAAATGAAGGAGCAAACAAGCATCAGGCCAGAGAGTACACATGTCGCTAGCCACTTGGACCACCTTGTGATATTTCAAAATTTTGTTACAACAACAATCTCCCCCGGAGAATCTTCTTGTTCATCTTTCCCACTGAGAATAGTTTGATGCAGCAACAAAACCTCAAGAATTTCATGCCTAAACTATCATCAAAAACCAAAACTAGAATCTATAGTAATTGCAATGGTTGATTTGTTAACTATTAGCAGCCTACTCCCTTTTTACTCCTCAATTAAATATACATTTACCCACTGCTAGTACTCTTCATCAGTTGGCCAATTAAAATTGATTACCCCATTTACCTTGACACTATAAGGCGTATACTTAACTACCACTTGGTTTGCATCTCCCTCAAAAGACTCAAGGAATGAGCTAGTGCTGATAAGTTTATCCATACAACTCACTAATAAATCAAAATATGAGTCATCACAAATTAATGTAATTTGAGCATTGATGACCTCACTAGATTGATCCTATCACTGCTGAAGTGAACTGATATTACCTTGCTTATAAATTATGTCAGGAAGTAGTGTGTCACTCCAATCATCAAAATTCTTTACTAATTCTTGGATCTTCTTACTCAAATAATTTGGTAAGGCTTGAAAAGTTTGCAATGACTTAACCAACACTTGATTAGGTCTTAATGATTGGGGCCTATTATTGACATCAAACCTTGAGGCCTTATACATTATATCTAAATCATTGGCCCTAGGGATCCACTTCTCAATTAATGGTATTGCTACCTCCTAATCCTTGTCAATGTTCTTTATTGCATTCAATAACAAAGAATGAGAAGAATACATAGTTGATAACCTACCATCAACCTTCTCATTTAAATTCCTCAAGACAATAGTAACAATCTCCTTTTTCCTTGAAAAATCTCCCTCTTCACTCACCTTCAAAGATGCCTATAGCTCACAATTTTGTGCATTAACTACTTCTTTGTTGGTGTAATACCCCTCCATTTTATTTCTTGTTCAAGTTGCTTTATGCTATGTTTGGTTGCAGTTACTTTGATACTTGATATATTTTGTTATGATGTTTTGATCCTTACTATTGAGCGACAACTATTATTGTGGGATGTAGTTATCTGATTATTATTTCACATGCATTATGGATTAATGATGTTGTTGAGTTAACATGAGATGTTATTATGAGATTCCTGGATTATGATGGAAGTGTCAGTTTTGATGAGTGTATGGGTGAAGAGGATGAGTTCGCATCACTTGCTTGCGAACGCCCTACGAATCCATAATTCCTTCTTCACGGTGTGTATTATATGCTGGATATATTGTATGATGTTTACTTGGTTACAGGATTGCAGGTACATGATATCGACTCCACCTGGTTTCACAGGTTTGAGTGTGTCGATCCAATAGTTAAGTTGAATGGAAAATAGTAACTAGGTAACATGTGTCAAGTTTACACCCTAGCCTTAGTGTGTCGTCAGTTGTGTGTGTCGAGTCATTGTCTGTCTTGCTTTGATGTTATTTAATTCTGAATCATTCTTGATTTGGAAATAGATATTTAGAATAATTGCATTTAAATCATGTTGATGGTTATTTAATTTAAATAATGCAATGTGGATAAAAGTTTATATCTAAATTAATTAATTATATTTAAATTATTTAATTAATTAAATTTAATCCAAGGGGGTTGAGTTTAGTTATTAAATAATTAAATTAATTAATTAAACGTGATGCAAGAGAATGAAAGGAAATAAAAGAATTAAAATTAAATTTAGAATTTAATTTCAATGTGTAGGAATTAAATTAGAAATTGTAATTAAATGTTTATTTGGAAAATTGGTTGCAACTTTGAAAATTAATTTATTATTTCAAATTGCATTTTAAATTGAAAGTGGGTTTTCCAAAAGTGAAATTGAAATTGAAATTAAAATTAATATCTAATTTGCATGCAATGTGAATTAGGGTTGTAAAAATTGAAATTGAAATTGAAATATCTAATTTGCATGTAATGTGAATTAGGGTTGTATTAGGTGTTTTGATTTATAAATAATACATGTTTTAATTATAGGGGAGAAAGTTTTTAGAAAAATACATTTTTACAGGAGGGAAGAAATTTTAGAAAATTTGCACAAGGGTTTGAAGAAAGTTTGATTGTAAAATTGATTGAAGGAAATATTGTTTGCATTTGTTGGATTTTGGATTGGATTCATTAGAGGATTGAAAAAAATTCAGGAAATCCTTGGAGGAGGCTTGCATCAGAAATTCATCTCTTCCTGTAGCTTCTTGTACCAGGTTTTCCTCTTTGTATTTTATTGTTCTTGATTGTTTTTCTTAAAATAGTAATGATTAAAGATTTGTTTGTTAAATCTGTTTTAGAAAACAAATTTGATATTAGAAGAAAAGAATTAAATAAATTTACAGCCTTTGGTTGTGAAAATTCTTGAGTGAAAATTGTGAAAACTTTAGTTGAATTTAAATTATTTGGAGAAATCAATTTTGTTGTTATTGAAATCAAACATAGAGATTGAACAATGCATTTAGAATGTTTTTAGAAAATGAAACCCTCTGTTTATTATTAAAAAATGGATTTTAAAATCTGCAGTATAGATATATTTTTCATGGTAAAATGGTCTAGTTGCATCGCCTATAACTTCACTTTCACAAACTGGGTTGTCAAGAAATTTAAAGGGTTTTTGTATTTTAAAATTTTCTTATCCCTATCAAAAAATCGCAAATACCCAGATCGTAGTTTTTAAGTTATACTTGAAACATGAGACTGGTGTTAAGTTATTTTCCCATGCCTGTTCTGAAAATAAAATAATAATAAATTGATATTTATAAATATTAATATTTTAGGTATTGTTATTATAATATTAAAATATTATTTAATAATATTTAATATTATAATTTATAATACTAAAGTATTATATTTATTTATATTATTTTAAATAAAATTTGTATATTAGATTAGTGGAATTAAAATTATAAACGTATGGAAAAATTATTATTTATTTTAAAATGGCATGTTAAAGTTTAATTGAAGGAGTTAAATATTTGATTTGAAGAATGCATAATTTAAAATGTAATTGTGGAATTTAAATTCATGTGTAAAAGGTCCAATTATTAATTTGATTTAATTGGAAAAATATATTTATATTTTGAAAAATTGATGATAAAGGATATTTATTTTGAATTAAACAATTTGATATTCTGTAAAGAATAGAAGATATGTTAATGATTAAATATATTTAAATATATTAATTTATATTTAATATATATATATTGAAGGTATATATCTTTTGAGAGAATAAATAATATTTTATTATTTTATTCTGTTGTTTGCAAATTGGGTATTATTAGTGTTCTAAAAGAAATGATTAGTATGTGCAGAAAATGTATAAAGAAAGATATTTTTTAATAAAAGTAATTATTTGATTTAAAAAGAAATATTTATTTTGTTAATATGATTGAAAAAAATATATTGAGATATATATATATCCATGAGTATTTTCAATCAGTATTTACCTTGTTTTATTTAAATGCGTGTAATTTAGCTTTGCATGAAGAATTTAAATGATAAGTTTTGAATGTATGGTCAAAATTGATAAGGAAAAAGATATTTAAATATATTGAAGAATTATAGAAATATTTATATTTAAATATTTTTTTTAATTAATGAGATTTAATTAGAAACAATATGAATGCGTGGTCAAATAGATAAGCCAAAAGATATTTTTTATACATTGATGAAATTGCATGTTTTTAAATGGATAGAGAAACAATATGTTATTATATTAAAGTGATTGAATGCTTTTAATAGAAAAGTAAATGAGATGTAAGATTTGGTTAGGAAATGGAAAGAGTTTACTTGCATGGATTTGTGTCGATTTAAAAGTAAATTAAGAAGTTGTTTTATTGATGAGACAATCAATTATGTTATTTATTAATTTCTATTTAGATTAATTGAATCATTGTTATTTGATTATGAAAAAGATATGGATTTAGTATATCCAAAGTAGTATCTTCCTCATGATTATCTTAAAGGATTTAATTCTCTATATACAGTAAAGGGAAGTAAGTTTAATTGTTTTAGATTTCCAATAATAAAAAGGGAAATAGAGGTTATGAGTATTTTAGATGATCTAGTTATCATGTTTTTGACTTTGTCAACACTACCTATTGAATGAATATGGATTTAGGAAATCCAAATATAGATTTGATTAATGACTTGAATGCTTTGGTTGCTATGTCGTCAAGTTGCATTGTTGGTTTTGGGATTTAGTGTTAGTCTTAAATTATAAGTCTTCTAGAAGAACTTAGAGGATAAGGGTTGTTGAATTTTTATGCCATCCAGTTGTTTCCCCTTGGGTAATGCATGGCGTCTTTTCAGTTTTACCCGATTTTCATGAACGAGGATGTTTGTACCTCCTTGGTTTAGGAGCAGATTATGGGATCCATGTCTCCTTGTATGGAGTGACCTTGTGATGTGGTTTCATCTTGTTGCCTCTTGTGAAAGGAGTGGACTATGTGATTGTTTCCTCCAAGATGTTTGGAGTGAATTTATATTATTTGTATCCTCCTTGTGTTGGAGTAGATTATGATGCCTAGTTGGTATGCACTTCTGGTTCCCTTGGTGGATTGTTTGGGTGTGTGTTGTCGAATAGAAGAGTGGCTTCTATTAGGCGCCAGAGCCCAAAGAGGTAAACTGGATAACCTTCAGGAGTGATTTAAACAAGTGATAATTAAAATAATGTACTTAGAAGATTATGACTAACTTCTCACTAATCAAGATAATTTAATCCTCACTCATAGACACAAGGGCTTGTTTAGACTTGGGATGAGTGAGAAGGCCTGGAATGGCAAGATCAACTATCTTGTTCTTGCGAGAGGTAGTTGATTCTGCATGAGTGAGTATGAGTGTCGGGATTCGCTTGAGGCCACCAGGATTACTTGTGCCAGAGCCTATGAAGAATGCCCAAAGGAGATCTTATGACAAACCTTGTGATGACACTCTGTTTAGGACAACTGTTGTTAATTGTTTTGTGTATGATTATTTGAACATACTTGATCTATTTTATGTCTAGAAGCAATGTGACCTATGTTAGTGATGCTGGAGTTGTACTTGATTTTTACTTGTATGGTGATTGGAGTTGTAATTGATTTGTACTTGTATGGTAATTAAATTGTACTTGTTAGTTCATTTATTTGGTTATATCAGTATGAGTTAGTTTGACTATGCCTTTGGTTAGAGGTAATAGAATCTTTGTCCATGTTATTTTATTACTATCTCCTAGCATGGGGGGTGGGCCTTCGGGTACCACATTGGTAGGGTGGAACATGCACCAAAACTGTTGGGTCCCCATCGATCTTCAGTACTTGGTGGCGAGACATCCAGATGGACAGCTTGCGGTTCTTGTTGTAATTTCTTGCATTGTAATATTTTAACTTGTATAAGTTATTTTATCCCTCTTATATTTATGAGGTGGAGTTATGTAATTGTGATATATTTGTACTATTGCCTCATTCTAGGAATAAGTGATGTAACTATTGGATTAAGATAATGTTTATGAGATTGTATCTTGGTTGATTATCTTATTATATTATGTGGTATTCTTATGATGTATGATAGTTATTTCATAAAGTTCATAAGGCTATGGTTATATGTAATATGTATGTGTGGGTTTAAGTAATCCTAACCTTGTAGTCTTAGAGGTTGTTGTTAATTATTAAGTGAATGTGTATGTTAAATGCATTTTATAAAAAAAAAAAATTAGTTTGCTTATGACATTAATTGCAACTTCCTTTAAGGTTACTTGGAAGGGCATTACAGTTGGATAACATAGCATTCTAACTCTTCCTCAATTGGTTCCAATGTAGGGCTGAGGGAAGGGGTTTGATTGGGAGACCCCAGTGTAGAAACAATGGGGGAAATAGGAGGCACTGACTCTGATGCAGAAGGCAATGATCTAACCCCTAGAGAACTTGATGTTTCCCCAATCTACTTGTACTTCAACCTGTCCACCTCTGTCTACAACTCAATATTCTTTTGTTGCACCTTGATGTATTCTCCAATTATAAAATTATATTTTTCCATAAGGCTCCTTTTTTCAACCTCCTCTCTTTCTGTAGTCTTTTGGACCAATTTGGCTACATTTACAGTCAAATTAGTGGCCTCTATAGTTGAGGTCTCTGAAGCTCTCTTTATTATTAACCCCCCTCTCAAACTTGGGTTAATATCAGTAACATTTGGCTTTCTCCTTTGGGTGGCCAAATCCCAAATTGTCAAAGTCTCATATTTTTCATTAAAGGCAGAATCTTGCAATGTTGCCCTGACCTCTTCTTCAAAATTTTGCAGGGGATACTTGGACTTGAGAATAGCATGGAAAGCTACTGCATCGACAATGTCCCACTCTGATAGAATCAAGACATCATCTTGATTGACCAGTTTTTTCCCTTCCTCTCGAGTGATGCTCTTGAATGCATTCATTAATTCAACCTTAACCTCATCATCATTCTCTTGGTCTAACCTATCAGGCCTCAATTCTCTTCTCTTCTTGCATTTCTCCTAATATTCTTCCAACTTCATTCTCCATACTAGTTGCAAGAATACTGGTGTTTTTACAAAGGCATCATCATCTAAAAACTCTTTACAGGCCTCCATCCGTGCATCTTGTACACATTTACCTTTCATATCGAGGTCAAATAGAAATAAAATCGAATGGTCTAGGAGGAGAAGGCATGCCCCTCTGCATATCTTGATTAGTGACAATAATATCATCCACCAAGTTGTCCTATGACTTCGCAATCCTTCACCTCTTCAGGCTTGGCTCTGATGGTGCTGGTGAGGTAATTTTCTTAGGTGATGACTCTAAATCAATTATCTTAATTTCCCAAGGTGTTTTGAGCTTTGGACCTAGTTGTTCATGCAATTTCATTATCTATTTTCCTTTTATGTCTTCTTCTTCTTCATCACTGCTATCATTCCTTTTCCTCCTGTAAATAGGCCAATTATTTGAAGGTTGGTAGGATGGCCTCTCTTCAAGTGGCCTTGAAACTTGTTGTTGTATGTCCAAGTCCAACTCTAGATTTATCTTCTTAGTCATCAGAATGCTCATGATTCCTTTGAAGTTTTCCATCAAAAAGTCAATCTTTTTGTGATAGGGGCTGAAATCCATCAATGGATCATACTTTGGATCCATCTTGTGCACAATGGCTAGTATCTTATCATAATCTATCCATTTCTCCTTATTCAACTCATGTTTATTTAAATCAAATTCATTTTTTATCAAGTCCTTAGGGAAACTGAACTCATGCATAATTTCCCCCCCCCTTTATTCCCTGTTTGAACAAGGTGAAGAAACACTTAGTATCATGTTTCCACTTAGGACCACAACTAAAATGGTATACTTCAACAAAAATTTCCAAAATGGACCCAACCTCCCTTTGAAAACACAAAATGAGACACCACTATATTGTCTGGGTAAAAGGTCCCCTTGCCCTTTCTTGTAAGGTTATCCTCATGTGGATACATCCAATATGCCACATAACCTCAGCAAATCCAACCCTTGGTTGCACATTATATTGCAATATATGTGAGGTTCCCTAAAAACCATACACCCTCAAAACTATATTGATTGGGTATGGGATAACATCACCCCAATTGTGACAAATTTTCAAATTTGGCATCCTCCCCTTTGGCCTAAGGAAATCATGCAACTCCTCAAGAACTCTGAGTAAATTTACTATTAGTCTGGCCCTCAATCTGGATGTAAAGCAGTTGTTGAACTACACATAACTAACATTCTCCCTATTATATGAAAGGTCAGTAGTCCACACTTGCACTGGCAGCCTTTCTCCATTAACAAACTGCTTCAATCTCATCTTCCCAGAAAAGAACTCATCATTCTTAAACAAAAACATGTACATCAACATAGAGTACCAGAAAAAGGGAGTACCTGCATCATTTTGCTACAATTTCATCAACCCTTCATGTATATTTTCAGCCAAATAGGAGGAAAAATCATATATCACAGAGAAATTAGGGTGTTGTATTTGCACCGCCATGAACATATAGGAGATAGGCATCACTGTGTTGGGACTAAAACCAAAAATCTGAACTATGAGTAGAAAGTGGCCAAGAAGTGTTTTTCAAAATAATCCAACTTGAAAGGCTCCTTGTCACTAGGGCTAATATAAAATTTGAAACCTTTTGCCCTAGCCAGATGAGGTGTGAGCATCTTAAATCTGAAAAGTGATTTCATTTTCCCATATTCCTGCTTCATTCCCTCAAGATCAATAGGGACCAAGAACACACCGGGCTCACTCAGATCAAAAACATGTCAGAACTCCTCTTTGTTAATGCTTAATAGAACCTTTCCATCATTATCTCTAACCAACCATGTGACAAGATCATATTTTGTAGCTGTTGATGCAATATTTTGCATGTAGCAGCAGTTTTATGGGAAACTTAGCTAATGGGGGACATTGTGTGCTCGCTAAGTGACTTGTGGGATTTTATCAAAGCCGCCTCTTGATTTAGTGGGGGGAAGTAAAAGGTAAGAGAGATAGCAGGAATATAAAATTTACACTATAGGCAATGTGCCAAAGTCTTTAGACAACACTATTAGAGCACAGTGCAGAATGCAAAGACCCGAACCACTAAATCGCTATTAATTAAGATAATTTTCTCAAAAGCACTTAAATCTCAAGAATACCTTCCACTTTTGCATAGCATAATCTTAACATAACCACAAGTTAACACAGAAGAGTTGAAATAAACATGGTCTATATTTATTGAGCTATGGAAAAATCATAGAAAGCTGAAGAGCAGGCATTCATGAAATAAAACAAGATAACGACATAGAACAATAGTTTCATTAAATGCATGGATAAACAGAAAGGTCAAAATTGTTTGGCACAGTCTGGAGTCTTCAAATTCAATAAAAGCAATTATAAAGGCCTTCTTCCTAGTGCTCGAGAGTTTTTGCAAAACTTAACCAACAACCTAATAAAAGAAAACATAGCCATATTTATTGGCCAGTCCACTGCCTGGAGATGCATCAAGAGAAAAGCAACACACGCGTAGAGACCAATGACCCAGATCATTTCGAGCCGTCACAACAATCATCGACTAGCCAGCAGCATGCCAGCAAGGCCACGACATAGAATAGAAAACCATGCAGCAAAATAAGAGGACAAGTGGCAACAGGCGAGTACAAAAGGTCCAGCAGCAATTCCAAGGTAACTGGCATAGAAGAAATTGCCACGTGTTGCTCAAATGGAGCCTGGTAGAAAGTTGAAAAGATGCTTAGCAAAAAGCCTCGAGAGAGAGCCACGTGGAGCGCTCTGATAAAAATAAAGTACGAGGCAGACCCAACTCGAAAAATAGCCAGAGTGAGCCACACGACACGCAGACGGAGCTTGTTGAAAAGCAAAATAAAGGAAAATTGAAAAGATTCATGAGGAAACCACGTGGGGTACTCTGAGGTCAGTGACCATTTGAAAAATAAGGCACAGCCATGAAGGTAAATAAAAAAACTACAAAGGTATCGGCAGTTTTTGTTGGATAGTTTGGAAACTCATAGGGGCTTTCCGCTCACGGAATAGAGAACCCCAAAAACTTTGGTTCAGCATAAAAAATGCTCACAACCTTGAGAGAGCGGCCTATAGATTGGTCCATACTTCCTTTGATGGTGTAGATAGAGTTTGCAGATGCTTGTGAGCCAACCTGAGATCAATAATTGCTTTGAAGGGAAATCTGTCTGATGCTTTTGTTTCCAATTCCAATTGGAAGAAAAGCTGTGCCAGCTGATGCATGATTCCCTCAATTTCTTTGGTAGTTGGAGATTGATCAAAGGTCTAGAAGATAGAAAGGTCCTGCTTCTTCTCCTTGATCATTGCAACAATATGCTCCACACCTACTATTGCTTGGTCTGCAATGAAAGGCGAAGGGAGGCCTCTTTGAGTCAAGTGGGAAAACTTCACCTGCATGTCACTGGTAACTTGGTTTAACCGAGCTCTGTAATTTGCTACATATTGCATGGCCTCATGCATGGAGATGAGGCTACTTGCGCCCAAAGATGATGTCGTTCGATCATTGATTCCCACGCCACTCAATACTTCATTTGAAGTGGTATACAACTTACCCAATAAAATTCTAGCTTCTGGAACCTTGTCAGAAGTTAACTCTTGAACCTACTGTATTGATTCACTCACTATCCCACAGAGGCTAGCTACTTGCGCCATAAACTTTAAGGTGGGCTAAAGAGTAAGGCAAAAAACCTTCACCTTGTCCCAGTATGATGCGTGCAACTCTTTGGAAATTTCAAACGAGCTCATCCGGGGTGCAAGGGGTTGGGTCTTTAGGGTAGCCAATTCTGCCTCACTGCTGCTCAAACTCACCTTTACTTCGGACAAGCTTCTGTCCAGCACTGCTAGCTAGTATTTCAAAGTGAGAAATTCCTTTTCCTTTTCTACTAGAGCTAATTCATCCTACTTAGTCTTTTGAATTTCCAACTCCAGGTTGGCATTCACTTCAGTAATTTTGGCAGTGGTGTTCTGTCGGAGTTCTTTCATTCCCTCAGTTAGCAGGTCAGACTTAGCGCAGAGTTTCTCTTCATTTACTCGACCTTGCTCGACCTCCTGCGAGAGTCTCAGAACGATCTCTGTGCTCAAATCCTACAATTCCTTGATCTGAATTTTGAAGGCACTCCTCTCCTTCTCAAGTCACTTTATTTTGTTTTCCTGGGCTTTCAATTTGTTCACCTAGATGTCGACTTTGCCTTTGTGTTCCACAATCTCGTCATCTTTCTTCTTTGCCTACCGGCTGAGCTTGAGAAAATCAGTGGTCACTATTTTTTGGGTCTCCTCCATCAGCTCAACCTTATCTCACGGGAGGGCCTACTGCAAGTCCAACCCGATAGCATTCACAGAATAATCACCCGACAGTATTTCACCTACCACCTTGATCACATTAGGAGTGATCTTTGCAAACATCAAGGAATTCTGACTTTCATTGAAAATAGTTTGCAAATGGGGCTCCGCCTGCTTGCTTGTGTCCTTCTATCTTCTTTTGTTGATTCAGTTGGCATGGATGCTTTTATTCGCACCAATCTACAAGAAATATTCCTGGGCTGGAATACCCAGTCCGCCAGTAAAAGGATACTCCTAAGGGATGACCAGCGGGAAAGACAGTGTATCCAATGCATCAGAAGTCTTACTGGGTCGTGTTATAATAGCTGGAGAGAATGGTGGGATGAATTGGTTGCTTGGAGGGGATGATAGTGAATTGTAAGGGAAGACTAGAGATGCAGCAACTGTAGGGTTGGGCTTTGGAGATAAAAATTTTTGGCCCACGAGCCCAATATCTACACCAAATTGTATTTCGAGCAAGACATGGAAAGCAGAGGATAAAGGTGGGAAACTAGGAGGAGTGAGACTGGAATGCCTTGCAAATCAAGTGGCGTAGAGAACTGGCGCAGAAGAAAAAGTAGGGGAAGAAGAAGGAGAGACTAGAGACATAGATGAGAGAGGTGAGGGAGGAAAAGTTACCTGAGGCTCAAGCAGAGCCGTAGACCTATCGACTACTTCCTTCATTAATTGCTTCTCCTCCGCATCAGATTATGTGGTTCATTATCACTTCTCCTCCAGAAAATCATCAAGGTTAATGATTACCCATCTCTTTCCACTAGTAGTTCTTGCCCGCCTCTGTGTTGATTTAGAGGAGGCGGTTGGCTTCGATGTTTGTGCATGCGGCTCTTCCTCCTACACAGGCTGCTTACCAGTATCCTTCTCATGCATTGCTCTCCCGACAATGGTAGGGGGATTATGAGTTACTTCCTCCTCAGATTCCATGGTAGCCTCCTCTCTTCTATATTACTGCACGGATGTTGAGCAGTTGGGAGACCTTTTAACATCCGAATGTTCATTTTCCTAGATATCATCAAATCTTTCATCAAGGGCTACTTCGTCATGAAGCTTGCCAGCTACCAGAATCTCCTGCTGGTATATCCAGAAGGCTTGCATCTTCTCGGGCGCCCAACCGAGCTTATTCAATTGGGTGACCAGGGAGGGGTTGATCTTCAGCTATGGGTTGACCTTCCCCATGATGTGGTAAAAATTAAGCCATGGCGGTCGACCATCCACTATAGGAAAATACTCAAGGCCAACATATCTACTTAGATTTCCCTCCTTGGCATTCCTCCGGAGGTCCCAGAATGGCCGAGGCAAATGGGGGATCCTGATGCCAACTCCCGATAAATTATTGTCAGGGTTGTAATTCCAGGTATCATCTATTAATGCCAAACCAAGGTGACCCAACTTTGAAAGTATAATCAATGAGGTATCAATCTTCGAGGTCCTCTTTTTAATCAGCAACATGGAACCAAACATGATTGGTAGTAGAAAATAGGAGGTTAAGTGTTTTCCCCCCAGTAATCATAGTCAAGGGTACATAGTTGCCTCATTGCCTCTACGGCCAACACTCTGTCAGAAAGAAAATGGGGCAATCGGAAAGGCTCCCAGAAGAAACTTGGCATGTGGAGCATGGTGAAATCCAAACCAAAGAACAAATTACAAGGCAGAGTTAGCTTCCCCAACCAAGACCCCTGTTGGGGCGATATGCGTTCGGTCATATTTATCCGAGCTTTATCCAAAGCCCTTATAGCTGGGGCTATGAATGAATCTAAAAATGCATAATAATCATAGGTTTTTGACATGACAGAGGTCCATGTTGCAACCAGCTTCCTTAAACCACCCTCATAAAAAATAGACAGGATCATGGACGTCGAAAAATAATCTGGGTTCTGGTGCAAAATCAAGTAAGCTAGGAAAGATGAATACTTGAACTTAGACCCGACCCCAAATTCCTGTAATTGTTACCAAATTCATTCACTAACAATTCTTGCAAAGTCTAGGAGTGGAGCCTCGCGACTCCTCCTCAGCATAAAGCAGAGACACATCTAAAACTGAAAAACACTATTGTCCGAGTCCAAGCTACACACCAGCACCAATATAAAAGCAATAAAGGAAGACCCACCTTTCAGAGCCTTCAAATTGAAAGGGAATTTGGGCGGTGTTGAACTACTCATTCGCTGATTAAGCTCGAAGTGATAAAACTGTGGCCCTGACTGGAGCTCTCCCCACTTTTGTTGCATTTTTTCTACTTCAAAAATCTCAACCTCATAGGTCAAGGGAAGCAGGACGCACAACATATCTTAAATAGCCTCAGGGCTAATGACTACCTTGAAATCCTTGCCGCTGATAACCCCTGCATTTGGGTTGAAATGTGTCGTGCATACTGCCACAACCTCTGGGCAAGGTTGTACCAAAGGAACCATGTATTGTGCGAGCCCACAAAACCATAGCCGTTTGTGAAATTGGTCTATCATATATTTCATTTTTTCGCATGTGGCCTCCCGAAGGCTCTTAGGATTGCAAGATAATTTAGGATCAAAGATGTTATCCCAATCCTCCAAGACCACTACCTGATCTCTATGAGGAACCGTGCTCAATATATTCTAGTTCACTGGGTGAGTGAAAGGCTAGTTAGGCTTCGTAGGTATGCTTGGAGTGGCATAAGACTTCCCATCATAAAGCTGCACATGGGGTGCATTCTTCATTTTCTCGCATAGTTTTACTGGAGCCAAGATCTATGAAGGGTTCGCTGCAATTTCGGCCATTTTTGTATTCGCAAGAAATTTTCTGCAAACCTTTGGCAAACGACTTATCTTTTTTGAAAACTTCTTTATTCTTGTGAATGCCTTAGTTGTTCAATCCTTGGTAATTTTTGCAATAAATATGTTTCTCTGCATGCAATAACTTTCCTTTTTGATTTCTCGAGAAAGGCGGCCAAAAAAAGTACGTGCCATTTATTCATACCAAGTTGCTAATTATGTATTGCTAGCTCTCATTCATGTGAAAGGATTGCCAACCAGCCAAAATTCTTGAGCATTTAATGGACAACCTCTTGCGTGTGATGGAGCCTGATTTTTCTTGAAAAATGAACCGAGGCAACTTTATGAACACCCCTTTGTAGGCTATTCGCATTAACTGATTTCATTGTACGTATAGGGCACATCACCCAACAACCCTCACTAGAGATTTCGCCTTGATTCGGATGGGATGGTGGTGCTTTGTGTCGACATCTGGCCTATCTTTGAATGGATGTGGCAACTCAGCAAAGCTAGTTGCAACCTGTACCTGTATTTTCCAATCACCTCACACGCTGCAACACTAAAAAGCGAGGCAATACAATACACTTGGGCTTAGTCGTTAATCATGATTTTTCCTTGACTGGTGAACCTAAACCAATCTATAAATAAGACCCTTGGCAGCATAGAAAATCATGAAATTTTCTAGCACTCCTAGCTTAGCAAGCTTTCTTTAGGATTTAGCAAATTTAATTTTAGCTAGAAAAACAAACAACATGGAAACATCAGTAAGGCTTGTCTGCAAAAAGACTTAGGCTGCCATCCTTGAAAAAATTAGATGCAGGCATCTAAAATGCATGACAGTTGTGAAGACCCTATTGTATGTGAAGGCAATCAAGTGGGTCCTCAGCAAAGACTGTGTGGAGTATGAGGAGCAGTATCGGGTGAATACTAGCATTTTTGGTCCAACTTTGTCACCTCGCTGCTTGACATTAGCGTTTCCAAACGCAAAATTATAAAGCTACCAAAGTGAGTGTTTCCTCAACGCTACCTCAAAGGCTCAGAGCAAATTGTGCACATGGCCCAATTTGACCGTGGGATTCCTTCAGTTCACAACATTCACTTGTAGTTGCATGGAGGCATTGTTCCAACTAGACCCTTCCTATTCGGGTTCAAGTTGGAGACTCACGAGGAGCATCGTGCCAAGGTCCGTGCAGGTTGCTACTTTCTCATGCATGTACACTATATTGAACCATTCCAAAATCTTCAGTCATATGAATATTTTGAAAGAATGGTGTTTCCTGATCTCATGCCGCCTACTGCGATGATTGCTAGTCCTTCCCATGGTTGACTTGAGAATGAAGATGATCCCAAATTTTTCCTTTCTATGCTTCAAGCTCCGCTCTATAGCGGATATATGTAAATATTGATACTAGGCCTCTGGCCCCCCAAAATTATAATGTAAATCTTCGGCTATATAAATATAATATATATCTTTTTCAAAAAACATAGCCCATTTACAATATTTTCTCATTTCTAGCACTACTGCAGTCATTTCATTTCATTTCTTGCACTAAGAGGATCCAAAACTTTAAGTAGGGAAGAGTAATTACATATATACAAATGTACAAAAATAACACATGGGTAGAATTAATGAAATCTTTTAAGATGTATTCCATTGACTGGAATACTCAGGGCATTTCCTTCTATGTCTTCCAACTTGAAAGAGTTGAACTGTTTACACTGGGCAATTTTGAATGGCCCTTCCCAGAGACTGTCAAAATTTCCATGTTGTTCGAGCTTTGCTCTGTGCTCATTGAATTTAAGAACTAAATCTCCGCATTGCAACCCTTGATCAAAAGCCCTTTTGTCGAACCATTTCTTTACCACCTGTTGGCAGCTATTCATCATTTCTAGGGTGTGTTCTCTTTTCTCTTGCACCTCGAGCAACTCGGAAAACCTCACCTCCATCACTCCGTTTTGTTCAATTTCCAAGGACTTGAGCAATTGTAGGGTGAAAATTTTTCATGGTGATAGGCAGCAATGCCTCCTTCCCATACTCCATCTCATAAGGAGATATCTTTAGTATCTGCTTGGGCATAATTCAATCTACCTAGAGCGCTATCTAGAGGTTCCTATGCCACTCTTTTTGATGTTCTGAGCCTATCCTTTTGATCAACCTGATGAGGTTTTTGTTAGTAGACTCTGCGAGACCATTTCCCTAGGGATATTAGTTAGAGGTCTTCAGGAACACTCCATATTTTAGTGCGAACTAGCTCATCTTTGAGCCGAGAAAAACCCTTGCATTATTAGAGATGATTGTTTTAGGTGGGCCGAATCTGGCCATCGGTTCTTCAAGGAAATTAACAATCTCTATTTCTATTGCATTCTTTAATGGCACTGCCTCTGCCCACCTGGTAAAGTAGTCGGTTGCTGTCAATATCCATCTATGCCCAGCTGAAGAGAAAGGGTTAATCATCCCAATGAATTCTAAACCCCATTGAGCAAAAGGTTCTTCTACCACTATAGGCCTTAAAGGCATAGCAGTATTTTGTCTCCTTCCGACATAAAACTGAAATTTCTTGCAAGACTTAATCAATGAAAATGCATCATTAAAAAGTGTTGGCTAAAAATAACCAGCACATATAATTTTAATTGCCGTGGTTCCTATATAAAAATGTCCTCCGGTGGGGCTATTATGGTATTGATCTAAAATATTCTTGGCTTGCTCCTCATTCACACATCTTAGCGGGATCCCATTAAAATTTCTTTTAAATAGGACACCCTCCAAAAGAACATAATTGCTATTTTGTAGGTGATAGAAATGTCTTTTAAAGGATGGGAGATCAATCGGATATCTTCCCGTCTGCATAAAATTTATTCTGTCACCAAGCCAGTTGCTCTAAGAATTCTCTTCGTTTATCAACACAAGCTCCAGAGCTCCAAGCTCTATCGTTGTTTCACTATTTTTAGTGATATATCCTCACAGTCCTTTTCCCTTGATGGTCTTGACAGGTCTGACTTCAATATCATTTTCTAGGATCTTGGTGATCCAATTAGCTCTCTTCTTAGTGATTTCTCCCTCCATGATATACTCTCACACACTAGGATGCGGTACACAAACAATCACCTTATTATATGATATCACATACCGAAAATTCTTAAGCCCCTTAACAATGGCAAAGGCATGTTTTCTACAAAGTTATATTTTACTTCGTACTCTTTTAAAGTTCATGAGTAAAAGGCAACGGGAGATTCCCTTGTATTTTCATCATCCTTCTACATAAGCACCGTGGCAATACTATTGCCACCACCAAAAACATACATAATGAAATATTTTGATAGGTCGGGGTTCACCAACATAGGAGCAGAAGAAATAGCCTCCTTTATTAGCTCGAAAGATTTTCTGGCTTTTGTCGTCCATTTGAAAATCTGATCCTTCTTGAGCATTAATGTAATAGGTCGAACAATACCTGCAAAATCTGTGATAAATCGGCTAATAAAATTGACCTTACCCAGGAAAGACTACACACCCTTTTTGTTGACAGGTAACAAGAGTTCCCGGATCGTATCCACTCTTTCTGGATCAATGGAAATGCCTTCCTTGGAGACAACATACCCTAATAACTTTCCCTAGGGAACTCCGAATACACACTTCTTCAGGTTTAAAGAAATGCTGAATTCTTGGCACTTTTGGAAAAAAAGCTCTAAATGATCATCAGTAGATTTTGAGAGTACTATTAAGTCATCTAGATAGATGAGTATAATCTTATGGATCAAATATTTAAAAGAAATGTCCATAGCTTCTGAAATATTGCTCCGGTGTTTGAGAGTCTGAAAGGCATTTTAGCATATGCATACGTTCCCCACTTCGTGGTGAACGCTGTCTTGTGTTGGTCCTCCTCTTTTACTCGGATTTAGTTGTAACCTAAAAAACCATACAACATCAAAAACATTTTGGAGCCAACAATAGTTTGCAGAATTACCTCAATTGAAGGGAGGGGGTAATGATCCTTTAAGGATGCTCTATTTAAATCTCGAAAGTCTATGCATAGGCGTATATCCCCATTTTTCTTCTAGACCGACACCAGGTTTGACACCCAAGTACTGTGCTTGATTAGAAACACTATTCAGGATGCAATCAACTTATTTAACTCTTGTGCGATGAGAGATTATATCTTTTGGTTCATAGGTCTTTGCTTCTGGCAAACTAGCTTCGCCCCTTCTGACAACTCAATTGTATGCTCGATAATTCTGGGATCATATCCTTTAAGATCATCATATGCCTAGGCAACTATGCTTGGATATTCCTCATAGAAATTCCTTAGACTATCCTTATTCTTCTAAGAAACTTCTTTTTCGACCTTGAGCTTTTTATCTTCCCCGATATGCAAATTGGTGCAATCGGCTTTATCAGCCACAAGCTTCCTTTTGTCTCTTGTTGCATCATCAGAATTGAAGAGGCTTTCCAAAGTGACCAAGCCTCTCGAGAGCTTGTTGGATTTCAACTGGATGATTTGATCTTCGTAAGCTTCGGCGATCTTCAGTTGCAACTGATCAAAAAATTCTCCAGATGACTGGAGGAATGATGCAATATGAGCATCACTAGCAAACACTTACCAATCTTGATTTTTATCGGGGATAACATGTCTTACAACTACCCTGACTGCATGCTCATTTTTTAATAATTCGAAGGCTGGCTTGAACTAAGCCCCTATAGTTTCCATCTTGTCGGCTTCAGAATTCATGTCCCTAGGAATAGCCTGAATATTGAAGGCCTCAAAGTTGTGAATCAGATCCCGGACTCTATGTCAATAGGATTGCATACAGACATTCTTTGTAGTAGAAGTTCTACGGACCTGGTTGACCACTAGCTCTAAATATCCAAAGACACTTATTTGCTTTGCACCCAATTATTTTGCAAAGTTTAAACCATGGATGAGACCTTTATACTCAGCTTCATTGTTCGAACACACAAACTAAAAGTGGTAAGACCTCAAAGTCTTTTTGTCGGTCAGGGATAAAAAACAAATCCCCGCTCCAATGCTTGCTCTACATCTGGCTCCATCAAAGTATAAGGTCCATATTTCCAAGGATTCTTCATCTTCAGGTTCTTTAGTAACTTTGGGCATGATCTACCCCTCTTCATGTATAACATAGGTTCCGAGGCCAGTTGCATGGTAATTCTCGAAAGGGTCTGAATCAATAAATTATTTCAACAAATTTTTTTCATGTACTGTCTGAGAGCTAGTAGCCTCCTCTCCTTCCAGAAATTCTACATTGGACTTCTCTTCCTGAGTGATTGAAGTATGTGCCACTTCAAGGTTGAGCAAGGCCTTGTCAATGACATGTTCAGAATGCAAAGTTTTTGACAATAGTTTCATCTTAGCCCCATGCTTAGTCCTCAGAATCAAGTGCAACTAGTCTAGTGCTAGATATCCTCCTACATTTTCTGTGAACTCCCAGGACAAACAAATCCTGAATAGAGGAGGGATATCAATGAGTATGGTATCCTGATTCATGGTGATACTAGGGTAGGAAAACAAAGTCATAGGTAATCCCTTCATTACCCCGACGGTATCTACTTTATTTCCATCTAGCTACATGACTCCTTTGTTCAAAGGCTCATATTTTAAACCCAAAGCATTAGCTACTTGCTTTGGCATGACAGTGGTGCTAGCACCAAAGTCAATCATATAATTATGCAACAACTTGTCACCAATAATCAGTGTTAGAAAGAAAGGCTTAGGTTTACACTTACTTTCTTTTCCGGATTCAAGCTTCTCCTCTAGTTGAATTGTTAGCACTCTATTCAAGTCGGGCTTGGATACTTTCTCTTCATTATATTGAGTAGGAACTTTTGCATCCTCCTCTCCTGCCGATGCCTTTTGTAGCAGCACCTTCTACTTCAGAATAGCCAGGACATCCCATAGAGAAGCATTGGCAAATGAATTCTTCAGTTGTTCCACCACGTTGAATTGCGCTCATGACTGGTGAGTTGCAATCACTTGCTCTTTAGGTTTCATAGTCAACATGTTCTTCATGGCTGGTGCATCCAACTATTTGGCAACAACAAGAGTGATTGATAGAGTCTTCACCTTCGGAGGAAGTGGACTCGGAGAGCTAGGAATAGCCACCTTAGACTGTGATGGTATTAGCAATAAGCCTGTCATTGGGCTAGGCATTGGTAGGCAAGGCTTTGAACTCTCCATTGAATCTATTCTTTGAACGTGTTTTGTACCAATTGTACTCAGGGCACTTTGTCTATAGGGATGTCATTCAAAAATGCCAACTCTTCTCTTTCCATCCAAGAAAAGAGAGCTAGTCCGAAACAATGTCCGACTCTTGCTGGATGGACATCCCCTGCATTTGAGCGGCCAGAATAGCATTGTCCATCTGTTGAGAGGCATATGGTGGATTATCGAAAACGAATGTGCTGCCTTGGCTACATTGATCTACAATTTGTTGTTGCAAATTTCCCCGTGGACAGTTTCACGGCATATGTGCATCATTGCAAGGAAAACACCATGAATTGGCATCTTCGGCTAAATTGTTCTGTCCTGCCACCAGCTCCTTTTTCGAACTAGGATGAATAGTCTGCATAGGCAGGGTTACCGGAACCATCTGGTTACTCGGTTAAGCCGAGGTATTCCCACGTGACCTATCCTGCCACTGATTTCATTGGTACAAAGGTTTTTCACCTTGGTAATTTTGGTATGTAGGCTTTTGATAGTTGTATTGCTGCCACTTTAAGGTGGTCAATTCATTAGTCATAGCCCACATTTGTTCCCTCATTTCGATCATCTCGGCAGCCATGAGATTAGGTACAGGAGCTACCATAGGAGCAGTTGTTGGGGCCATGCTTGAAACACTTCCAAGATAGATGTACATAGATTGAGGAGGAGCCATAGGTGCACTGGTGGAAGGAACTTCAGCCTTTGTAGCATTGCACTCAGGGAACAATGGTATGATGGGTCTCGGTGCTAACTTTCCTGAAGCGATTAGATTATTTTCTATGGTGACAACCAAGACATAAGCATCAGGAAGAGTGTCTCCGCCCAGAGCTTGTAACATCATGGAGATATCAGCATTGATCGAGTTTAAGTAGAACATGAATGCTAGATCCGGAGGTGGTTAGCTACCAACGGGCACTCTCTGCCAGGTCAAATGGAACCTCGCATTGAAATCAGGTAGAACTTCATCAAGAGCTCGCTTTAAGTTCGCCAACTGGTGGTATAGTGAAGATTTTTCGCTAGCGTTTGAAAAGCGCTCATAAAATGGAGTTTCGAGCTAGTCCCAAGTAGAAATAGTACTATCTTGTTATGTTCGGTACCATTTTAGCGCCTTTCCTTGGAAGGAGGCAGCCAACAACCTGAGTGCTACATTTTTGTTTGATACACCATGTAGAAGACATACGTCTACTACATCTTGCAGGTGCTCTGTTGGTGTCTTTGATTCATCCCCAGAATATTTAGGGATAGCTTTTAGAGCAGAAGTAGAGATGGGGGCCCATATTATAGGAGGCACAGGTGCTACTAATGGACTATCGGAGTCCCAGGCTGTGTAATTTCTAGCAACCATAGGTGTGGGTGGATTAAGTGATGTCAGAGAAGGAGGAGACGGAGGAGGTGAAGGGCTACCTCAATGACCTCTCAGGTGCATAGAAACTAAAGGCAGTACAAGTTGGCCAGGGACTCTTGTAGTCTACGACCTAGTTACAAGCCAATGGCTCATACACACTTATAAAGATCAAGCGAACGTGCTAGTTCATGGTCCCACCGGGCGTTTCAGAAAAAGAACTGTTGACGCAATATTTTGCATGTAGCAACAATCTTATGGGAAACTTAGCTAATGGGGGACATTGTGCACTCGCTAAGTGACCTCCAGGACTTTATCGAAGCCGACTCTTCATTTAGTGGGGGGAAGTAAAAGGTAAGAGAGATAGCAAGAATGTAAAATTTACACTATAGGTGATGCGCCAAAGTCTTTAAACAACTCTATTAGAGCACAGTGTAGAATGCAAAGACCCGAACCACTAAATTGCTATTAATTAAGATAATTTTCTCAAAAGCACTTAAATCTCAAGAATACCTTCCACTTTTACATAGCATAATCTTAACATAACCTTGAGTTAACATAGAAGAGTTGAAATAGACATGGTCTGTATTTATTGAGCTATGGAAAAATCATAGAAAGCTGAAGAATAGGCATTCATGAAATAAAACAAGATAATGGCACAGAACAACAGTTTCATTAAATGCATGAATAAATAGAAAGGCCAAAATTGTTTGGCACACTCTGGAGTCTTCAAATTCAATAAAAACAATTACAAAGGCCTTCTTCCTAGTGCTCGGGAGTTTTTGCAAAACTTAACCAACAACCTAATAAAAGAAAACATAGTCATATTTATTGGCCAGTCCACCGCCTGGAGATGCATCAAGAGAAGAGAAACCCACATGCAGAGACTGACAGCCCAAATCATTTTGAGTCGTCACAGCAATCATCGACCAGCCAACAGCATGCCAGCGAGGCCACGACATAGAATGGAAAACCATGCAGCAACAGGTGAGTACAAAAGGTGCAGCAGCAATTCCAAAGTAACTGGTGTAGAAGAAATTGCCATGTGTCAATTAGACGGAGCCCAGCAGAAAGTCGAAAAGATGCTCAGCAGAAAGCCTCGAGAGAGAGCCATGTGGAGCACTCTGAGAAAAATAAAGTACGAGGTGGACCCAACTCGGAAAATAGCCAAAGTGAGCCATGCGGCATGAAGACGGAGCTTGCCAAAAAGTGAAACAAAGGAAAAGTGAAAAGCTTCATGAGGAAGCCACGTGGGGCGCTCTGAGGTCAGTGAGCATTTGAAAAATAAGGCGTAGCCGCGAAGGTAAATAAAATAACTACAAAGGCATCGACAATTTTTGTTGGACAGTAGCCACTACTTTGAGCAGGTCCACATCAGGGAACACATTTGGAACTATCAGCTCACCCATATCATACACCCAGCCATTTGAAAAAGGATGGGGCAAATTCCTTTGTCCAAACCATAGTCTAAACATCTCCAAACCCATAAGGGGAACCCTAGCATCATCTATATTGAAACAATTATACACCAATCCCTCCCCTAGGGTTTTTCCTCACATTAAAACAAACCCCTTCTTACTATCATTCATTGACAAGGGCAATTGATCTAGGAAATCATCATATAGGTTTCTATTTAGATATTCAATCTGGCCAGAATGACTTTTTGATGGTGCCATCCTGAGCAAACTAGGGCTTCCTTACTTTTTCAGAGTTCAAACAAACTAGGGCTTTAAAATATTATGAAATTATAGAACAAAAAACTAGCAATTCCGCACAATTTAGTTCACCTATAGCCCTAAAACAATTATCAACAAGCCTTGTGACAAGCACACATAATAAATTTCCCCGAATTCAGATTTACAAATTAACTATGAAATACAGAATTTAACTTACGACTTTGTGTTTGCAGAAACCCTAATCTTTGTTGTTACAACTTGTAAATTCATCCTTGGCCTTGAGACTACTCCATGAAATTTTTTGAATGCTTTGTGACACAATAGAACAAGAAAATGGTCACTTTATTTCAATCAAATCATGTCAGAAGATGTCTTGTCTGCCATTAAAGCTCACTCACACGCTACACCAATGAATCCAATCGCATTTGATGCAGATTCAAGTATTATCCATCGATTTTTCAGTTTGGTTAGATCATCAAACGACTGCCTTCAAATCATTCTAACATGACCTCCACCATGGCAACAATGGCCCACCATACTCTACGTCACCAAAGAAATCCATGTGGTGCTCGCCTGTGATATCTCAATCAGTAAAGACCTTGCAAATCCTGATCATGTGATGGCGGGAAACTATGGATCTCAACCATCAACAATCCTACTCATTCAACACAGTCACCAACTCTGTCGTTAATCATTGAGAACTTTTCCTACCGATATTAAAACATCTTCGTTCATTTGAAGCACGTGCATCTTATAACTGATTTAGTAACCCGCTACATAATGTATTAAAACCAGATTAATGTATCAAAGTATTCCTATTCATTTCTTCAACTTCACCAGATGAGACATGTGGAGCTCACCCATGATATCATGATCAACCAAACTTGTGTGGTGGGGTCATCACGGGATAGCGGGAATGACTGAGATCAATCAGTGATTCATCAACAGTAATGCAAATTTATCCCACTGCAAAATATAAAACATTTGTTAAAAGCATGAGGGGACATCACTAGGCCAACGTAAAACAATGACATAGGTTTGTTTTAAACAGGGGAGCACGGGGCCATCCTAGACTTATGAAATAATAAAGTCTAGTGAGAGAAAAAAAATGATGGATTAAAAGGGGCCCAACCTAGATGAAATGATGGGGCTTAAGTTGTTATTAAAATCCCTCCTCCAAAAAGTAATGACCAAATATAACCCAACCATGGTATAAGACAAGACACTAAGGTTTTACATAAATACATGAGAAAAAATGCAAAACCCCAACCATAGGCTACCCACAAATATCAAGTAGGACCAGAAACATAGGCAAGATCAAATGGAACTTATAGAGTAGAAATTTGAAGTTCCATCAGGTTCTATTGAGAGAGGGATGCCTTTCTCTGAAGTGTTGAAGCTATTTTGGCTATAGTGGGAAATTTTGCATTAGTGGTTATGTATATTTATGGATAATATTATATACCATGGCTACTACCTCTTATTGGGATATTGAGAAATTTAATGGCACTGGTTACAAGATGTGGAAGTTGATGGATGATCGAGCCTTGAAAAGAGAGATCAATGGTTGCTAGTTTCATAAGAAATGAATCCATCTAGACTTATTGATGAAGATTGGAAGAATATGGATAAGATGCATGAGGAACCATTTAGTTATTTCATATGTATTTTATCCTCTTCAATATTTTAGGAGAAGATATTACATTCAATTTTTGGAAGAGGATAGGTGAAATCTATCAAACAAAAAGTTTGTCTAACAAATTAAATCTCAAAGTAAATTTGTATTATTTACAAATGAAGGATGTTGATTCTATTTTAGATCGTTTAAATTCTTTTAATTTTATTATAAGTCAACTCAGATGTTAAGATAGAAAATGAGGATAAGTGCATTTGCTACTTTTTTCTTTGCCTAAATATTGAGAAATCTAATCATTTCCATTAAGTGGTGGTAGTGAAAATACAAATATGGAAAGTATAAGTTTTGTTCTTCTCTCAAATTAAATGAGAATAAAGACCATGAATTTTGGCTCCTAAAATTCCTTGCATGTGCAAGGTAGGTCCAAAGAGAAAGGGCCTAAAGGGGATAAAAATAAAGATAAGTCAAAAGGACCCTCTAAGACATTTTGAAAGAGTTAAGTGAAGTGTTGGAATTATGGAAAAATATGGAGTGTCGAGGAGTGTGGAAACAAAAAAAATAGAATAGAATCCTCCACAAAAAATTCCTCAAATGATGGTGGTTTTTATGCTTTATTTATTTCAGCTAACATTATTAGTAATGATGCTTGGCTTATTGATATAGGTTTCTCTTGCCATATGACTCCTCACAAGGAGTGGTTTTCTACATATTCAGATTATGATGGAGAAGAAGTTTTCCTTGGTGATAACAAAAAGAACAATATTATTGCTAAGGGAAAGGAAAGGTTTTGTTTTAGTGATGGAAGGGTTAAAACCCTAGATGATATTTTTCTTATTCCATAACTTGCGAGATATTTATTTTTTGTATCCACTTTGAATGGTTACAAAATGTATGTGACATTATAGAAATCTTGTTATAGGTTCATAAGATGGAATTTGGTGGTTGCTAAAGGATCTTTGATCAAGACTATTTTTAGGATTAATTCCTCCACTTTGTTTAATTCATCCAATGTAATTGAAACTAAAAATGCATGTATTCTTTTGCACCATAGATTGGGTTACATATGTCAAAAAACTTCTTACATTGTTAATATGTTGGCTGACAATATTTTTTATTATTTTGTTGGTAAAATTGACTTTTATGACAATTATGTTTCTTGGTAAATACAATAGATCATTATTTTGTGATGGTACTAATAAAGCTAATATATTATTAGAGATCATTCATTCAGATGTGATTGGACTATTGGATGTTGAATCTTTTGGAAAATCTGAGGTTTTCACTTTAAATGTATGGGAAAGGGAGAGGGTGTCTCAACAAGGTGTCCCTGTAATTTTGCAATATGGTCTCAAGGGATCCTTGAGGATACTCTCTTTCTCCTATGGAAATTTTATTAGGAAAGAGATCACAAGGTGTAATGATTGACTTTCAACCTCAATGGCAAGTCAACAAGACCTGGATCTCATTCCTTTAAGACAATAGGGAAAATTTGAAGCTTGATTGAATGATTTGCAATGTTCAAACTAAATGCACGATAAGACCTAGATGATAAAATGTAAGATCTCGAAGATACAAAAATCAAATTGGCAATTTACAGTAAAACATGAGAAGAGTGTAGACATGTATGCACTTGGCATAAAAATTTGATTCTAAGCACTATTTAATGATAGGAAACTCAAGCATGAATGGGTCTTGGTTAAGGATTCCAAATATGGTTTTTGCAGTCCTCTAAAGTAAGATCTAAGATGCTTCTTTGTACAAGTTTCAATTTTAGAAAGACAAAAATAAATTCTACACTTGAGTTTCTATGATTCAACAACAATGAATGTAGCAAACGTAACAATGTAAAATTTCTCTTCAAGATCTTCAATCCTTCTTTAACTTGTAATTTGCACATACACGAAGAGGAAGATTTTTTTTGTTTGCTTGGGGGTTTTCCTTGGTCAAACCGTAGGTTTGGTAATCAAACCTTGATAAAAAAATAATAACAATGGAAGGAAATGATGAATGAAAAAATACTTTCTTACAACTCACCAAACCTTTAATGGATTTCCTTAGAGGATATAAGCTAGAAACATCACTGCAATGACTAGTCTTGATTTGCTTGATTGATTCGACACTTGAAAATGCTTAGATGCTTTAGGATCAAAAATGCATAATATCCTTCACAATATGACATGAATGCACATGAAGTTTGACACGATGATTAGGATATTGATTTTCTACAAGAAATGACAGATAAATTTTCTCTATAATGCTCTTGACAATGATAATTTTATTGCAAGATGGTGTGTCCCTTGGTCTCCTCTATGCAGCATGACACTTGGGTTCATGACATGGATTAACTACCTCTTGTGGATCGTGTATGAATCTAGTAGTTGTATTTGGCATTAATAGGTCGATCATTTGGTGCAACGACAACCAACAATGTAAAAAATGGTATCAAAGCCGAGGTCACAAGTTTGAACCCCTCACTTGTGCTGGGGGGATTTTTACAAGATGGTGTGTCCCTTGGTCTTCTTTGTGTAGCGTGGTGCTTGTGTTTGTCACATGGATTAACCACCTCCTATGGATCTTGTATAAATCTGACAGTTGTATTAGGCACTAATAGGTCAATAATTTGGTGCAACGATAACCACCAATGTAATAGTTTTCTAAAATGAAGTCTTTATAATGTTTCTTAGATTTTCTTAGACTTGAATTGATACAAAGACTATGTATTTATAGATGTTTATCTAAATTCTTGAAAACTAGATTCCAAAAGATGACAGTTACATGTGAAATTCAAATCATTAAAATGCCACCTAAAACATATTTAAAATAGGTTCATGGCACTTAAGGATGACCCATTCACCCTTGGGTGAATGATTACTAGCCCATAAGTCTAAGACACTCATTGTTGAATGTGATTTAACTATTAATTGTATTAATTAATTTTGTTGTTCCCTTTTAGGAAATGGGATAACTAAGGCTTTGGAATGCATAATTTAGGTAATTAGAGGCTTAATTAAGTCCAATTAATCAAGGGACTAAAAAAAGTGTTAAAGGGTAAAAGGTATACAATTTCCTACACTAAATTAGCCCCCACTTTAGTGAGAGTATGAAATTACCTTAAGATTCACACTAAAGTAGACAAATATGCATCAAGAGAGGTCTAAGTGTACAAATATTGATGGGATTTGATGACCAAGATCAAGGAGGATGATCAAGCCCCAGGATCCAATATGTGTAATATACGAGCAACAAGACAAGATGCACAAGAATACAATGCCAAAGTTAATGCAAAATGGATGAACTAGCAATTTGTGCTATGCTATATCCATCAAATACACTCACAAGGGCTAGTGTAATTTGATATACACTATGCGAGCCTCAAAGGCTGAGAAAGACACATTGGATATACAAGGTGTGAACTCACAACAAGGTGGAAAATGGAAAATGAATGCCAAGTCTACATGCCTTCTATGTGTCAACCATACCAAAATTTCATTGAAGTCAGGGGGAGATTGTTGGAAGCTTGCCATTGCTAATTCAGTTTGACAACATGAGCATTCTATGTACATTGTATATGATCCAATGCTATCATTGATGTAAAAATTATTGTGGATCATTATAGGATGGATTGGAAGTATTCTTGAAGAAATTTGTACAAAACAAGTTGGTTCAGAAAGTATGGTTACACAGAAGATTGGCTAAGTATTCCTTCTGATAGTATAATGGTTTAGTGCATCCTTTTTTGGGTTTGCACTCCACCACAAGTAGAGATATCACTCTATGATTCTAGTTGTAGCTTTAGAATCATTATATACATGTAAAAATTCAATATTTTTTGATGTTTTGTGAAGTACCCTGAAAGATATGAATGACATCATTTAGCTCTCTATATTGTAGTTATTTCCTAAATAGAGTGTCGATGTGGGAGATTCCACATTCCTTTACAGATAATTATTTTTTTCTTTGATGTTGAAGATAATATTGTGGATGCTAGTTGAGTGGGAATTCAAAGTAAGATCGAGTTTTGAGTCACATGATTGACATATTGGGTAGAACAAATGGAAGTTTGTTTAGGTCTTATTTGGGGCTGACCTAGAACGTTTGATATTAAGCGAAGGATAAATAAGTGTTTCTATCCTATCTAAGGTCTTTTATAGGTCATTCCCAACCTATTTTAAGGTAAATTGAATTTTGAATTAAGGCATGAGATGTGGATAAAATTTCTTAAGAACAACATGTTCAATTTTGTGTGTTACTTCTAATTAGGCTAACCTAATTGAAGTTAAGCTTGATGTGGATATAAATATATAGTGTATAAAAATGTATCCCTTTAAATTTTCACATCTAATTAGGAATTAATATTAAAATGAACCTAATTATGCCTCAATTTAGTGTTGTAATATGTATTTTACATATTCAAATTAATTTTAGGGCCCTATTAATTAAAATGGACCTAATTGTGCCTTAATGTGGTGTTGTAGAGTGTACCTCTTTACACTTTCACACTTATTTAGGGATCCTTTAATTAATTGAGGTTATTTTTCCTTAATTGGCTTCTTTAATTCAAATCGAAGCATAATTAATCAAAATTTTCAAAGAGGAAAATTAACATTCATTAATACCTAAACATAAAATTTATCATTAAACAATGTGTGTCCTAGGTGAGTCACCTAGGACCCATTCTCCCATGGGAGAATGCATCCTCACTTAGACCTATGACCCTAGTTTCAATTATTTTTTTGGCTATATTTTAACATATTCAAATCTATATTCAGATGTTGTCTTGTGTTACTTGAATATTAGGAAATTAATGATACATACCTATAAATATAGGGTCATTTCACTATGTTTCACCTAGAAATTTCAAGTTAGAGTTCAAGAGCACTTTCAAGAGCATTTCAAGAGCATATTTAGTGAATCATTTTTATAGAAATCAAGATATAATTGTCATGTCAAATTCTTCTTGCATCATGCATGTTTTTGGAGCTAATCTATTGATGTAGTTGTCATGATCCATTCAAGAATTCAAGGCATTGTTTCAAATTAAGTTTCAAGATCAAGATCCACATCCATTCTAGCCATTTCATACAAGTTGTAGATTTACATTCAAAATTTCATTCAAGGGTTTGGTGAGTTGTGACATATACTTTTTCATTCATCATTCCTTCTATGCTATTTCATTTAATTTCAAGGTTTAATTACCAAGATGGGATTTGACCAAGAAAAATTCCATTCACCAAAAAAAAAAGAAATCCCTCTTGGTTTGTGTTTGTAGATTTAGGTGGAAGAAATTTTGAATAACTCTAGAAGAGAAAGATTGGAGAACTTGTCAAAGTTGCAAAAGTTATCATCTCATGAAAAATCAATTAGAAAATTTATTTCTAGCTTTCTGAACATGAAACCTCGATAAATTGAAGCATTTAGATCTATAGCAGAGGCTCCCAAAAGTTGTAAATGAACCCTAACTCATGACCTATTTCCCCTGGGTGAATGAGTCCCATGTCAGCTTCAGAAAAACAATTTTGGTGACTAGTACACATCATCTTTCCCTTCGCTGATCTACATTTCAATTTTTGGTTTCATCAGTATTCAGATTAATCTATTAGATCCAAGTTGTAGATTGCATTTTGGAGTTAGTTTTCTATTTTTAATCTTTCTCCCCAAAGTGATATTTAATCAAGATCCCTGTCCTTGCAAAAAAAGGGAATCAATAGATTTACACTTTGACTTGACTCACCTAAAGGTTGATATTCCTTTCATTGTGTGGATTGCATGTCCTAATGAAATAGAGAGAAATAGGTCCCTAATGAGTTTATCAAACCCCTATTTTCCAAAACCTATTTTTCTTCATTTAATTTTGGTGAACCTCACTTTTGATCGTTGCATTTTTCTTATTTTGGAGTCCATTTTCACCCTAGATTTAGATGTTGCATTCATTTTCATTTCCTTGCATTGAATTGAGTCTCATTTAGGGTTTCTTAACTTGCATTAGCTTTCATCTCATTTAGGGTTTTAGGATTACATTTTTGCATCTCTTGAAATCTGAAAAATACAAAAAATTAGTCATTTTGCAAATCATTTACATAGTATTGCATCATCACTCATTTACATTTAAAAATTGTATCAAAATTGCACATCAAATTAGGTCTCCTAGTTTGTCATTTTTTCATAATTTGAATTTGCATTCAACCTTAATTTCACAAAAAAAATCAAATTGTAACTCATTGCTTTAGATTAGAATATGGAAACCACTAGAATCAACTCAGAAATCTATAAAAACATGTAAAAAAACCCTAACCTAGGACCCATTCTCCTCTAGGAAAATGAGTCCTTGATCAAGGTCATTTCTTGAATTTATGGGCATTAAAATATTTGTTTCTACATTCTACTTTTTTGTTTTTTGTTTTTCATTTTAGTTTGTAGAAGTTTTGTTACTCATAGTTGATCATATTAAACTTCATTTGATAAATTTAGTGCATTGTGAAAATTGAAAATTGCATTTACAAGACATCATTTTCATATTTTTACATAGCATAATAAAAAAATTATTACTTGCATTGCACTTTACATTGTAGTTTACTTCATCGCATTTCACCCTTTTTCCATTTTGGGTATACATTGAGTTTGTGAAACTTGTATGAGCTTTACAACTTGGTGTCCTATTAACAATACTATTGTGAGGCATAGTTTGAGACTCATGTTATCCCATGATAAACCATTCACCATGGATATTGGGTTCTCCAACTCTTTCACTAATAGTGTTGATAATCAACCCTCTATGGATCATATTCTTCATACATCATTTCCAATGACTTTCGTACCTACAAAAAATGTGAATGATGTTGAAACAATGGTTGATAATGTCCCACAAGTGAACATAAGAAGTGGTGGAACCCCTAAAATTTTCTTGGTTCCACTGAATTTCATGGTCAAATCCTAGTAATCACAGTCTTTATTGTCACTAGGGTTGGAGTTTTACAAGTCATATTCATGCTTATACCCTAGTTTGGTCACCCAAATTCTAATTTTGAGTTGACCAAGTGTATCCAGTTCTCAATCATTTCATAATCCTACATGGCCTTGAGTCCCATCATTTTATTGGCCCCTTCATTTCTTTCCTCATCATGGCTAGGAGGTCCCCTTTTAAAACAACATTAAGCCCACATGATTTAAGATACCTATATTCATGCCATCGATGGTCTCTTTCCTATTGCATGTTCATTTGGAAACATGAATGTGCAACCCATGATGGGTGATGTTCCTTCTTCTATCCAATCAGTCATTCATCGTCCCTTGCATGTTCATTCACCACTGATAGGAGGCAACACACGATGAGCGATGCTATTAATATTTTAAATCATCGCTACCCTTTTAACTATCACTGGTTGTCCTGTGCAGATTATAGATTAACCTATGACCATTGATGTGTGGGTTATTTCTCATCATTAGGAGATAGTGCTTCACCGGTTGACATTGGCCAAGGAAGGAGTAACATGCGATGACCAATGAAAAGTGTGGCTAATGGCCAAAGGTTTTTCTATGATTAGCATCATTGTCTTCCCCATTATTGCTTGTTGTCCTCTGTGCTTCTAAGTGGAACTTGTGACCCTCGATGGGTTGAGTTCCTCCCCATCACGTGGGCTTGGTTGATTGCGGGTAAGGGTCATTTGACTGAATATAGAGATGGGATGGGTGATGCAAGAAGCTATATGTGGTTAGGATCTTTTTGGGCTTGAAATCGATGATTGGTGTCTCATCACCGGCCTCACTGCTATCACATGATGAGGCTCCAAAGAGAAGGATGAACACGTGATGAGTGAAGTGTTCTATTTTGTAGCCTAGTTTAACCCACAAGTGTCAGGATCACCAGTGTGCATGTTAAAGAAGATGGAGGAAGGATGCTGACAAGTACATGGTAGGTTTAAAGCATCTCCTCATTGTCTATAAGTATGATTGATAAAGCAAGTGGCGATCTTTAATGGGCCTTGTTGATATTGTCTTAAATCTTTGGTGATCAACAGCTAAGATGTGACATGCAACAACTGATTTTTTTTCTCATGCAAGCGAATGAGGATGGTCATTAATTGCATTATGCTTTCAATTCCTTTATTTAATGAGGATTTTCTATAGTTCATTTTCTCATTTGAATTTATCTAAGCTTAGGGTTAATTGTCATGAGTGCTAGAGTAGTAAATCATAGTTACTCGAGGATTTCTCACAAAGTTGGCCTACAATGTTTACTAGTAAGCATATGGTGATCTTGCTGCAATTCGGTGATTTCTTCTATGTTTGGCACTTGTGGGGTTCACATTATCTGCATGTAGGAGTGTTTTGGGGATTGTAGCTAGTGTCTTCTTTGCATAATTGGCTATGGGTTGGTGTTGGTTGTAAAATGAGTCGACCAAGTTCCTCTGCTACACTAGTTCGTAGGTCAAGGAGATTATGTCTACAAGAACCATTGGTTTATGAGCCTGAGGAAAAACCCATGGTGGCAAAAGCATCAGTTACTCCAAAGGCTAGGATGACTGTTTGCATAAAGGTCAAGAGAACCATCATCAAGAGCACTTTTAATCTCATAACATGGACCTCTTTAGAAGAATTGGTCAAGTTTAAAGAGAAAGGGTCTACGGAATTTGTGAAAGAATTTGTGAGACTGAATGTGTGTCCTAGAGTTTATTCAAAGAAACCTGGTGTCTGGTTATAATTTATGATAGCTCTTTGAGAGAAGAAGGAGGAGTCAGCCTTTGTGCTGGCCATTTCCATATTTCTTTGGTGCCATATAATGACTCAGATGATGAGGTGGTAGTTACAACTCCACTCTCTATGAAGTGGCTTGGTGAGGGTGTCTACTCAATGACTGACAAGGCTGGGTGACACCTGTGTTTCCTTCCTTGCTGGTGTTTAGTTTCTAGGTGATGTGATGTTTGTTTCCTATGTGGTTGGTGTATGCACATAAAAATGGTCTGAGCAAAAATTAATTAAATACTTGTTATTTAATTAATAAAATCTTAAATTCTCTACTTATAAATAAATTACAAAATTTATTTATATAGTTCATTTCTAAATATTCTTATTATCCAGAATCATTTCCCTCTTAAATCAATTAAATTCACAAGTTAACTAATTTTTCATTTAGTTAATTTTCCCTCTTTCATTTAAATTTGATTTTTTAATTCAAATTGGCCTCCAAAATCATTTTCCTCTTAAATTAGTTAAATGCACAAATTAACTAATTTTTCATTTACCTAATTTCCACTCTTCATTTAAATTTAAATTTTTAATTGAAATTGGCACATTTCTACATATTCTTCTAACTTGCTTCCACCTCACCTGCCACCTCACCATGTGTCACATGAAATTGATTTTTTCTAATTTGTCAAATGAGGGTTTTCCATCAACAACCTGTAACAAATTTGAAACCACCTTGGACACATGGCTTCTTCTTTCCTTTGATTCTCTTCAACACTTGGAAATATGTATTCTTGAAGGGAACCACCTACCTGATTCTCTCCAACCTCTTTGTGCTCATATTTTGATGCCTCGGGATCACAATCTCGATCGTCCGTCTTTGCAACATAATCTTGAGCCTGAAAAAATCTGTAAATAGAGAGCATTTCTACAAATTTTCATATATATTTAGCTTACAAACTTATGTTGCAGAATTCTTAGTGCAATTTGAGAGAATTGTGAGAGCATTGTAGTTAATGTTTAGAATTTTAGTTTATGTAGAGTTATTATGGAAATTTCAATTTTAGTAGCTTAGTCATTGCATCTTTCATATAGAATTACTATTAGATTTGCATTGTCAATTTTAGCATCATTAAAGCAATTGGTACTTCATCATAGATCATCCAACACTCAAGCATCAAAAATAAAAAAATATGGGAATGTATGCATATAGTTTGCATTGCATAAATAGCTTCTCATTTCTTAGGTTGCCATCTTTATAGGTTCATGTGTAACATTTAACAGGTCTAAGAGAATGAATTTTGAAGGTCCTTAAGATTAGAGAACCATGGAATGATTTAAAAGAATAGTTGCAGTCCTTTAATTCTACTATTTCAATTCTTTTATGTAATACATTGCATGGATGTGTGTTTTGTTTTATCTTATTGATACACAGTTTAAAACCACACATAAATTGGTGCCCACCATAGGGCCCTAGCCGCATCTTTAATATATTTTTTGTTGAGTTTTTCTTCACAATCTCCATAAAAAATTCTGAAATGGTGCATCTGAATTTTTCTGTAACGCATTCAGTTTCTATTACAATGCATTGATTTCCTATTTCAATGCATCTGGTAGTTCTTCTGGTGCATTCAACTTTTGTTTTGGTGCATAGGGTTGTTGTTTTGGTGCATCTAGCTATTCTTTCGGCCTATTAGGGGCTTTGAAATTTTATTCTATGCTTTTCTAGTTTACCACATATAGTCGATATTTTAGCACATTCGGTTGCTCTTTTAGTTCATTCAATAATTTAGTGCATTTAATCCATGTTTTAGCGCATTTGGTTTTCGTTGCAAATTTTATAGATTCCTAAAACTAATCTATGCTTTTCTATTTTGCAAGAACTTTATATGCAGTCAGAGACCTTGCTGAAACAAATAAAAGGATGTTGTCAAATAATAATGGATTGAAACTACTAACAAATCGATTGTAGGGTTAAATCTAGTTGTCATTTTCCTTTGGTTAAGTTAGGAATCTAGCATAACTAGGAAGGATAAAATTACACTATGCTTGCTATGTTTGGAATGGTAGGCGTGTATGCTTTCCCCTTAACTGGGTGATCAGAAATATAGACACATTCATTTTATTTTCATTTTGAAACTTAGAGGGCCTACCTCCCTACTTCGAAAGGAGGGAACGAACCAACCAAGAATATGCTAAGGCCAAGTGACTTCCACCTAGGATATAAATGTGGGTACTCGAGGAAAGTTTGAGTATCACAAGGATTGTTCTAACAAGAAGGGAAACAATGGTTTCTTGCTGAATGGATGATCCCCCATGAATGGAATTCCCCTACTAAAACCCCTTTGTTGTAGTAAGCCAAAATTTACCCTTATCTATTCTTTGATGCAGCAATGGTCGTTTCCAAGGCATCCACATTCTCGTTGTTTTTAGTAGAGGTGAAAAAATTTCCATGGGAGATTCATGAGTTTGAAGCTTGTTGGCCTAAGAAGTGAGTGCACTATAAGGGGGAGCCTATGTGTCCAAGCTTATAAATCACCCGCTAAGAATAAGTGTAGTTGGAGTAAAATCCATGTGGAATCTAAACGAATATTGTCTTACATAGCCTAGGAATCGTGCTTGTTTGATGTGTCTTTACCAATGTGTTTTTAAACCAATATACAAGAAAACATCACACAAACATGTCCAATTATTGATTCAAAAGAAAATCTAAACCAAATAGTCCCAAAAATTCACTATTGAAACTAGAAAGCATTTTCTATATTAACGCATCCATTAACTATTTTAGTTCATAGCTTGCATCTTTTAGCACATCCCATTGTTGTTCTGGCACATCATTGTCATAAACTAGCCCATCCAGTTGTTGTTTCAGTGCATCCATCCTTTGTTATAACGCATTTGTGTCATCTTGCAACACATTTATTTACTATTATAGTGCATTCATTACCTTCCCAGTGCATCCAACCCTTCTCATAGCACATTTGTAGTATTCCATAGTGAATTTGAGTTTTAGCGCATCTGGGTACTGTTTTAGCATATCTAATAAATCTACAAACATAAAGCTAAAGTTAACCTCTCATCTGCCAATTGACATCAAATTTCAGAGATTTATTCTCAAACAACATTTTTTCCTTGGCATAAATTTGCTTTCAACTTTTTGAAACAAGGATCAATTTGTGTTAAGGGATTGGAAATCAAAAACATTTGTCAAGAAATCCCTTACTAAAAGAATCAAGAAACCAAAGAAACAACTTAGCTACAATAATTTTTTGAAAAGGAGATGCTTCTTGTACAAAAGTAGGAAGGTCTTGCTTGACTATCAAACTTTCATCCATGTATATCATGACTTTGATAGAGGATATATTGATGATTTTTATTTAGAGCATTTCTATTTACAAGCTTATTATCAATAGGGAGATTTTTCACAAAGATATAATCATACTCAACCCATTTTTCATTCTTACATTCTGCAACCAGCAATACAATACTCCAACTGTACAAATTAGAACTTGATACAATATGGAAATTAGAATCGCAAACTTGTTGAAGCCAACATTTTCAAGTGAAAATATCTCATCTAATCCTTGATCAAACATTCAAAAGTGCCTCCTCATCACACCCACTTCGGATATAGTAGCTTCATTTTACCATCAGGATTTATCATCCTTCATCAAGATTCATCATCCTTCATCCCGAAATAAAGCTTGCTTAATCAGATTCTAACGAATCCTTTTGGCACTCCCCAAAAATTTGGTCAAATGTTTAGAAAATTTTCATCACTTGTATTCCCATCTTAACAAGATTTCAAAACCAAAAACTTGATCAAAAGGAAATCAAAAACCAAAATACCATGGTAGGAAAGAGAAGAAAATATCTTTTTTGAAATTCATCCAGATGAGGTAGAAGAGATAACAGAGGAAACCATAGAACAAGCGCAACAAGACCCCAATTTTCACAAATTCATGGAGAATACTTTTGAGAAAGAGGGTGAGAAATACCTTTTGATGTTTGCAAACAAATGAGTCAAACTACATGATGATTTTGATGTCACAAAATTGCAAAAAACTCCTAAGAAGATAGAAACCGAAATGCCAACTAAAATGAGAAAGCAAACAAAGACTAATGATCCCATGAATTCCTTAACACAACAAATACAAACCCTCCAACAAAAAATGCAAAATATGAAAACTGGAACCACTAAGAGATACTCAATACAAGATATATTCCCATAACCTTTTGATCCAAGTGTCAACATGGTACTGTTCCACAACATTGTGAATTCCCCAAATTTGACAAATACAATGGAAAGATATATCCCATCGATGATGTAAGGGAGTTTAGATCTATGAGTCTTGAATTTTCCCATGAAGACACTTAATGAGATTATTCCTACACAATTTAGGAGGGAAATGTATGCAATGGTTCTCACAACTACCCTCAGGGATCAAATCTTTTGAGGAATTAGTCAACAAGTTTATCACCCAATACTCGTATAATATTCAACATGAAATCACAATGAAGGATCTTCTCAATGTCAAACAAAAGAAAGGGGAATCATTCCTAGTATTCTTCCAAAGATGGAGAAGGTTATTTTCAAGGTATCCCCATCCCATAATAGAAAAAGAAAAGATGAAGGTATTCATTGATAACTTAAATGATGACATGACTTATAGGTTTGAATTGCAATGTACTCCGACTTTTGAAAAACTAATTGAAAATGGGATCAAAATTGAGGAAGCCTTGGTCAAGAGGGGAATTTTGAAATTTTATAATGAAAGCAATTCATCCAATTCCTCCAACAATGACAAACCAAATTTTTGGTAGAAGTACACAAATAATGGCAATGATACTTCAACTAAAATGCATAATGCTAAACCGATCTTCAATTTATCAGGAAGCACCTCAAACACTTATCAAAAGACCAACCAAGGCAACATCTAGAATACCAACCAAGGGAATACTCAAAATAATCAAAGAAACACAACATCTAGGATCTTACCATATCAAACAACAAACAATCGTCAAAAGTTTACACCTTTGGGTCAATCATATGAATCTGCATTAAAAGAACTTATTGTGAAAAATCTTATCACTCTAACTGACACTCGAGGGTTCAAACCCAAAGTGAAATCATCATGGTGGAACAAAGCCCATTTTTGTGAGTTTCATTGATGAAAAGGCCATCTAACCAATACTTTCATGCAATTAAAACATAAGATACAAGACTTAATTGACAATAAGGTCATACAAATTAAAAAATCCCAAGAAAACATCGATCATGGGGTATTCAAAAACCCTTTTCCAAATTATTATAAAGGAGAATCTTCTAACACGAATGGAAAAGGAAAAGGTATGAACTTTGTTTATGACGACACCATCTATCATATCTCAACCTTTGAAGATCACATAAACAACATTGAAATCAATTACACACCAGATCCTATTGCAACCAACCATCCAATCAATGATACCAAAATCCTCTCTAATCAAGTCCATAATTCCCAACAAGACATGGTTGCAAAAGACAATCAAATTAATGTCATCAAGATCAAATAAAAACAAGACAGTGTACCTGTAAATGTGACCACAATGGCACAAACCAAATATTTTTTGAAAGGTAGCACCTCTAGAACACCCGATGGCCCATCTCATAAATATAACGTTGTTGATCATCTCTAGAAAATTCCTATACAAATATCAATATTGGAGCTCCTTAAAATTTCACCCACCCACAAGGAGATCTTGGAAAAGGCCCTAGTTGATACAACAATACCAAATGATTTAGAAGTCTACACTTTCCAAGCCATTGTAGGACATCCAGTTGTGCCTCATTGCTTATCCTTTTCAGAAAATGAATATGTATCTCTCACCCATCCTCATAACAAAATGCTCCATATTGAGGTCCTAATCCATAAAAGTCATGTTAAGCGCATCCTAATAGATGGAGGATCCGGTCTTAATATATATACTTTGAAGCTTGTCTATGCACTAGGGTTCTCTAAAAAATGCAATAGATGCAAGTGAAAAAGATCACCATCAAAGCATATGATGATGAGGAAAGAGATTCAAAGGGATTCATAGTGCTACTAATTTAGGTTGGTTTGATTCAAAAAGATGTGGTTTGTCAAGTTTTGGATAAAGATTTGACTTATAACATACTCTTGGGTCATCTTTGGATCCATGAAATGCAAGTTGTCCCTTCAACATACCATCAATGTCTAAAATTTCCTTGCAACAGGCAAGAGATTACCATTCATGTTGATTCCAATAGTCCCCAACATTGCAACACCCTTAAGGCTGTCCAAGATGTTTTTGTGCCTCATAACCGAGAAGCTCTTGATTCCACCTCTGAGACCTCTAATAATCTAAGTTAGGCCAATCCTTTGTCAAAACTACTAGCCACATCCTCCAATGAAGTAATTCATACAAGTTCCTCATCCAAATAGATTGAGAAAAAGGAAGAACCTAGCCCCTCTGCATCTACCAATCCTGAATCCCAACTTAATACTTTGGCCAAACAGTTTGAGAAGAAATTCCAAGTCAAAGATAAAGGTATAGGTGAGTATTCTATTGAACAATCCCTTTGCCTCTCATAGTTAATTTCACCAAAATCCCATGGTCAACCATCAACCTTGTCACAATTAGCCTTGCAACCTATCACACTTTTTCATGGTCGATTCATAAAAGAAAGCACTCAAGTCAAGGAATTTGATGACAAAGATATCTTGAACTGGCTCTACAAAGATGAAATTGATTCTCAAGCAGAAATGGCTAATTTTCAAATCACTCAATATGGCAAAGGATTCTCGATCTTGGAAAAAATGGGCTATGAGGGACAAGGACCTATTGGAAAAAGAAAATAAGGTATTTTCAAATCCATCCAACCCATTATAACAAATCCAAAAGACAAAACAGGGTTGGGTTATAAAGAGCATCAAAAAGATGAAGAAACAAAGGAGGACCTAAAAGAGAATTTTGTTCAAAGAATCCTGCACTTGCAAGCCAGTGATCATTATGAAACTAATTCTAATGAATGTGAGTGGGATTCACTATCTAATGAGACCTTCCATGATAAGGACATTGATGTGATACACAAGTACACTCCCACACTCGAAGAGGGACAAAGCTCAGGGTTATGACCATTTGAATTAGGATCACAATATATCGATGGCTCAAGTGAAGATGACCAAACTCCTAGTGATATAGATCAATCAGAAGAGAGTAACATCATAAACCTTGAACTTGACATGGTATTGTTCGATGAAAATGTTTCCATTAGGACCCTTACAACTTCTGACCTAAACCCATCTGAAGATCCCTTACCATTGGTACATCCAAAACTCATAGATTGGGACCAAACTGACCCTATTGATATCCCCACCTTTTCAAATGATGAGGCCATCATTAATTTCCTCTACATTGCTACTCCTAAAATGAGTTCCACCATTGAACATCATAATGAAGCTTCCAAAAAGGGGAGTGCCATATTTCCCAGCTGCAAAATGAATGAAACACTAGAAGGATCTAATGGTGAAAACCATTCCATGGTAGTATCAGATCAAGAAAGAGTAAAAATAAAGAGCGTATCTGATGGTGAAGACCTCTCCAAGCCAGCAAAGGATTGGAAAATTGACATTATTCTTGAGCACTTCCAAGGAAGATCCAAAGTCCTAATCAAGCCCACATAGTCCATCAATGTCAACAATGCATAGACAGTGAAAACTCTCCATCTAGAAAAATCATTGACATAATTGGAAAAGACTAACTTTATCAAGTTCTTTGAAGAATGACAAATCAACTTTGCCTGGTCATATGCAAACATTCCAAGGATAGATCGGGATCTCATCATGCATCATTTATCCCTTCCTTCAGGAGTTAAACCAGTCAAGAAAAGTTGAGAAAAATGCATCCTCACATTGCCCTATTGGTGAAGGCAAAATTAAAGAAATAATTGGATGTAGGATTTATCAGACCCATTGATTATACAGAGTGGATATCCAACATTGTACCTATTTCAAACCTTGATGGTAGCATACAGATTTGTACAAACTTTAGAGACCTCAACAAGGCTTGTCCAAAAGATGATTTCCCCTTTCCAAACATTGATATCATTGTAGACTTAATAGCAAGTCATGATTTTTTTTCACTAATGGATGGTTTTTCTAGATATAATGAAATGAAGATATCACTTGAAGACCAGGATAAGATAACTTTTGAGATAGCACCTTTAGTTAGAATTTCAAGCCCTTCAGATTGAAGAATGCAGGTGCCACATACTAGAGAGCCATGACAACCATCTTTCACGACATGATGCATACCTTCATGGAAGATTATATGGATGACTTGTTGGAAAAATATTACACTAGGGAAGGACATTTGGAGATACTAGACAAACTCTTCACTAGACTAGATAAGTTCAACATCCACCTAAATCCAAAGAAATGTGTGTTTGGGGTAACATCAACAAAGCTACTGGGATATATAGTGTCAAAAAAAGGTATTGAAGTAGACCTTGCAAAGTTGAAATCTATCATGGAAATGTCGCCTCCAAAAATATCAGTCAATTAAGATCCCTTCAAGGTAGATTCCAATCAACCAAAAGATTCATATCACAACTAGCTGATAAGACTCATCCTTTTACCCACTTGTTGTACATGAATGTTCTCTTTCGATGGGATGAGAAATGTGAGGAAAATTTCAACCAACTAAAATAATACCTAATAAGTCCTCCTATCCTAGCACCACTAGTAGAAGGAAATCCTCTCTTATTGTACATAGCCACAACTGATCAATCATTGGGAGCTTTGTTGGCACAAGAAGATTCAACAAGAAAGGAGAGAGCAATCTATTACATCAGCAAAACTCTAAATGGTTATGAAATCAACTATACACCCATTGAGAAAGATTTTCTAGTAGTGGTGTTCACTACACAAGAATTGTGGCACTATATGTTGACTCACACCATCAGACTCATAGCCAACATAGATCTATTGAAATATCTCCTTAGCAAAGAAAACCTGATAGGAAGGTTAGCCAAGTGGGTAATGATACTTAGTGAATTCGACATCCAAGATGTCAAGAAAAAGGAAATCAAAGGACAAGCCATTGTCAATCAAGTGGCTAATGCACCAATTCATGATGATCATCCCCTACACGTGGAATTTCCAGATGTTGATATCTTCACAGTCACAACACAATAGTGTGTACTATATTTTGATAGCTCATATACTCAACATAGATCAGGAGTAGGAATTCTATTCATCACTCCCCTAGGGCACACCATTTTGAAGTCATATCACCTGATGTTTCATTTCACCAAAAACATGGAAAAATATGAGGCCCTCATCATTGGCATCAAAATAGTAGTAGAATAGAAAATAACAGAGCTGTAGGTCTATGGTGATTCTCAACTGGTCATCAATCAGGTCAATGATAATTACCAAAGAAAGGATGACAAATTGATGCCCTACAAAATTATGAGTGATGACTTCAAGAAATATTTTATTTATATCAAATTTTCTCAAATCCCAAGGGTTGACAACAAAGTTGCTGACACTATGGCTACCATTGCTTCTTTACTCCAAATTTGAGAAAAATGAAGCCATTATGAGTTCATGGTGGAACAACTATTTAGCCCTACTTATGACAATCTTGAATCTCAACTCATATGCCACCTAATTGATGCCAATACCTCGATCTATAGGAAGATCTATACCTACCTAAAAGATAATATTCTATTGCTCGATCTATTCTGAAACCAAAAATGAAATTTCATCCAACAAGCTACCTGTTATACCCTTATTATGGATGTACTCTACCGATGAGGTCTTGATGGAACTCTCTTATGATGTCTAGAATGTGATGAGTATGAAATGGCTTTACAGTAAGTCCATGAGGGTATATGTGACACTCATTCAAATGGTCTAACCCTCACTAATAAAATCATTCGTTTGGGATACTATTGGCTGACTATGGAAAGAGAGTCCCTCCAATTTGTTAAAAAGTGTCAGAAATGCCAGATCCATGGTAATCTCATCCATGCACGAGCACAAGATTTGTAGCCCTTCCCATCAACATGGTTTTTTTGTCAGTGGGGATTAGATCTTTTAGGTAAAATTCACCCATGTTCATCCAATGGATACAAGTTCATAATTACAGCCACAAAGTACTTTATGAAGTGGATTGAATTCATGCCTCTATCCACTATCATAGGAAAGAAAATATTAGCATTCACCCTAAACTACCTCATCTGTAGGTATGGTATCCCCCAATCCATTGCCACTTATAATGATAGACCTTTCAAGAATCAGGATGTTCAGGAACTCTATGAAATATTATTTATCCAACATTGGTTTTCTACACCCTATTACCCTCAAGGGAATGGCCAAGTAGAGGCCTCAAACAAAACCATCCTAAAAATCTTAAAGAAAACCATCAACAATGTTGGATGTGACTAGCATATTCAACTGAACCTTGCTTTGTGGGCCTATCGTACAAGAATCCACACTCCCACAGGTGCCACACCATATGCTTTTGTCTATGGATTTGAATTCATCTTTCCTATTGAGGCCGAGATACCATCCCTTCATGTGTCCTTGAAAGGTTTCATTTTAGATGAAGATTACCGTGTGTCTAGACTACAAGAGTTAAAATTGTTGGATGAACATCGTCAACTTGTAGTGGATCACCTAAAGGCCTACCAGTAGAGAATATCAAGGAGCTACAATCATAAGGTCAAACCTAGGACATTTCAAGTAGGTGATCTGGTACTGAAGGAAAATCCCCAAAATTAGCAGGATCATGAAAAGAAAGGAAAATTTGAGCCAAATTGGTTAGGTCATTTTATTATTGTTTTTCTTTGGATCGATGACATATTAGTTGTCTATACCCAAAGAAAAATCTATTTGAAGAACCAATGAACAACCTTCATCTAAAGAAATTTTATACATAATGTAACTGGTGCATGCTTAAAAGTCCTGAAAAAATTGTAAAAAGAAGAAAAATTCTTAAAAAATCCTAAAAAGTAGAAAAAGCCTTGAAAATCATAAAAAGTAGAAAAAGTCATAAAAAAATCATAAAAAGCAAAAAAATTCCTGAAGAAATCATAGAAAGTAAGAAAATGACCTAAAAAAATAAATTGTTACCTTGGTGAAAATATTTGGCAAATAGGCATCTTGGTAACAACAAGAAAACCATAAAATTTGAAAAAGTGCAATAAAAGCTAGTGAAAACTTGGTAAACATGTGATATTTGTGATAAGTCAGCATCTCTATCTATTTGAGCATGTGTTGACCATCCATTTTTTGCTATCATTGTGCATTCATGTCTATCATATAACGAGCCTCATGTCCATATCTGGCTACTCCGGTCATTTCCCACCTTGGCTTGGTCGTTATTGTACATATCCATAATAAATTTGGTTTGTTTCTCACTGGGGGAAAAATCATGATCTCACTAGGGACAAACAACCATTGAACTTAAAACCAATAGGAAAGAAAACATCAAATCAGCTTTGGTGAAGGACAACAATCACTGTAAGCATCACATCATTAAAAACTAAAAATCAATCAAGTCAATCAAGCAACCATCCAAATCAAATTGAACATCAATACAATCAAATAAAATCTCATTGGATTATCTTCTAAATCATGGTTGGATCACTTTAACAAAAATGTTCAAATTGATGTTATCTTGATTGTTGTTATCATTTCTTAGGAGTACCTCAATGATGTGGCAAACTAGAGGGGCTATGATTGAGAATGATATTTTTCTTTGTTTTTTGTCTATGAGTCGATCATTACTACTGTGAAATTTATCGCAGGACATGCTCTACAAAGTGCCATTGATGAAATTCAGAATTTGCATAGGAACATGATTAACTCTTGTCTATTTACACAAGTGATGCTCAAGTCATCTTGGTCCAATATACCTAGATGCTTGTGTTATCTTGCACTATCAAATCTCAATAGAAGTTGTATGGAAGTTATACTCGGGTCATCATGGTCTAATTATATCATCGATGTTTGTACCAACTTTGAAAATAATAAAATGCTCAATGGTGATAATAAGCACAATGAATTAGATGGCAACATTGCATAGATAGGATTGCATTCTTTTTAGTTTTTCTTTCATTATAGATTTTTCCAAAGCTGGTAACTCTCAACATGATGTTATCTCTTGCTATAAAGTTGAGTACACTTGACGTAACAAAAAAATCATTCACCTACATTAACATCGCATCATCATCATAATCCATTTCCATTCATACATTTAGGTCACCTATGTGCATTAGAAAAGTACCAAAAAAATATAGAAAAGTGCATGGCATTCCATTAACATACATTCATCTCATAATTCATAACCATACATTGGGGCATAGCATAAAATCATACGTACATTCTCATTCATCATCCATCCATACATAAATCCTTACATCCACACATAATCAAAACCCATTCATCCATTTATCATAAATTTGGAATTCATAAACCATACACCCATACATTGAATCACCCATATCCATGCATAGAATCATACATTTGCATTCCATAATAAACCATTTTTGCATCCATTCATCCATACACTAATATATACATGTGAAAAATTACAAAAATACAAGGCATATCATCTCATTCACATAAATTGCATCAATCTCATTTATCATTTATAATCACATAAAAGCATAACATCATCATCTCATTAATGCATCCATACATGGAACATAACATAATCACATAGAACATAAATTAAATGCATCCATCATAAACATCCATAATAAAAGCATCAACACATATAGATCACCAATCATCGTTGCATATGATATATAAACTCAAAATGAAATGTCAAGTGTACAATGATACCAAATAGAAAGAGGTACAACATCAAAATTTTGGCAAAAGCCAAGTCTCTGAATCAAAGTAAAATAAGTGAAATGTGATCACATGATCCTTTGGTACTACTCCTAGAGGTCGTAGGCATCTCCCCATCACCACCTGCCCCTGAAGGCCCTACTCTTGGTGGACCTCCACATAGTGGGCCTCCTAGAAGTGGCTAGGTGATGCCCCTTCTGGTGGTCAAAGACTAAGAGAGACTAGATCTGGAATGAGCATAGCTAACTCTCTCCTCTATAAGAACTTCCTCAAAGTACCTACCCTTGTAATACTCCACCTCCTTGGTGGACTCTCTCAGCTCTCCAACTAGGTCCCTTGTCCCGGCACCCTTGGTGGCTATCTGGATCCTGTCTACCGCTACCACTACTTGCTCTCCCTATCTCCAACTGACATCTCTCTTGGCTATAAGGGTGATTACCTGCACCTGCAACTATACCATCTATAGCTATGCTAGTGCTTGTGCCTGGGATAACTGCAATTACAATGCCTGTATTTGCCCCTGTAGAGTCTACACCTAAGCCTGCAACCTAGCTATATGTGTTTGTTGCCTCTAGGAGGGCATCTTTAGTATCACTAGCCATTGTCTAGCAAGAGCTGACCTCCTCCTCTTGGGGATGACCCCAAAATATGGCATATCTCTCCCTTTGCCTCCTCCATCTCTACATCCATCTCTCCCATCATCTCCTCCATCATCTCCTGCCTCCTCCTCCTCACCACTATCTCCATTGTATGGCTAGTCCTACCCTCCTCCCAACCTCCAAAATGGGTGCAAGCTCATTCGGACTAGAGATCTATAGAAAATGATGAGTATAAAAATGCATTGCATAATCAGCTATCATCTGAGAATCCATGATCTCTATATGGTACTACCACAAAATCAACTATAAACCATAGTACTATGCACATGCCACATCATAATCAAGTCCTAGCCCCCACTTTGGAATATCCTATCTTCATCTGGTGTAATGTGCCACCCCCTATGGCATGCCCTAAACCCTTCCATATTTTTTATAAACCCAGCCAAAAAGGTATCTCTCAATGATGTAAGGAGTCATGTCAATTAGATATCTGCTACAGAATACATAGGGCATCTTCATGTCATCCTTTGACCATACCTCGCAATCAAGATACGACCACCATATAATTGTGTCTAAACCATCAAGGACTCTCGTCCAATAATCTAACTTTCCCTGCTTATGCTGGACAAGTGGACCTGTGTAACCAAAAAGATATGTCAACCCTGCTAGCAGAACCCTCCCTCCCACTGGCTGTGAAATTGCTATATGCTCCTAGGCCTAGAGTTGTAATAGTGTGCATCCCGTTGAAAGATTGTTGGCCTAAAGATAAATGACCTAGTACAAATCATGATATAGGTGTGTAAGCATGCACAAACCCCAAGCATATCTAGTACCATGGGAAATTATGCCCTCCAAAACCCGACCACAGCCAATTGAAAAGCCCTTCAACATATGTTTGGGGTAGAGAAAACCTCCAATGAATCCTACTAACACACATGGCAAGGGTTGATGAGTGCCAATCAACTCTCACTAAGATATCTCATAGCCAATAAACTATTCATCATGGAAAAGTTGTTGAATGGAATCAGTCCCCCCTACTATTCGTGATCATATACCACCAGGTACCCCACAATTGGTATCCTCAAAATCTGATATACATCCTCAGGGATATCTGCAATTTCTCTAGTCACTAAATGGAAGGTGTTGTGGTCACTATACCATCGCTCTACAAGTATCGTCAACAACCCCCGGTTAATCTGGTACTGGGGCATATTAATCAAGGAAGTTAGTCCACACTGGTCAATAATGGCTAGGTCTACTAGAGTTAGTTGTGGGATCATGTCCCATGTCCATGGAAAGCACTCTCAAACCTATAAATTTCCTAATCCACCCTCCTATGATCAAATTTTAGCATCAAGTAAGCGCATCAATCAAATTAGCCTACTAATGAGCATATCAATTAATTAAATTAGCTCATGTGAGATTTTGATCAAATCTTAAGGAGCACCTATCCTATTGTCGGCTCTCATTTGCCATGAGATCAATCAGCATCAATCAACCTATCTCTAACTCTCATTTGTCATGAGGTCAACTCAATCAATCATCATCTACCCTATCATCATTCCTCACCTATCATGAGGATGATCATCAACCTATCAATTAACATCATTCTATCATCGGCTAACATGATCATTAACCATCAAAATCTAGGAGGAATCTTTCAAAATCATCATTTTTGGCTCAATGCACTAAAATAGAGTTTCTATGCGCTAATCTACCATATGTGCTAGAAAATTTACCCAATGTGCTAGAACAGGCCTTCTATGTGCTAGTTCTTCGATGCACTAGAAAATAGACCAGATGCGCCAGAACAAGGTCTTGATGTGCCATTTCCCGAATGTGCTAGTTGAACTACTAAATGTGTTACACTATCCTATCTATGCACTAGAATCCCTATGCACTACTTCAATAACCTAATGCACTAAAGCGGTGACTAGATGCGCTCATCAATTTTTGGACCTATACCTAACCCTATGTGCTATTACAGTGACTCTATGCAATACATTAGGTTCCAAATGCACTAAAAACCTAGCCCTATGCGCTAAAACATGTTCAAAACTGAGTTTTTAAAAGCAAAAACCAGGAAATATTTGAATTGAAATTTGAAAAATGGCGGTTATAGGGTTACATACCAGAGGTCTGTATGCGGTTGGACACTGGTGGTGGTGAACTCGCTCAAATTTGTGAGTGTGGAATGGAATCCTATCCAACTTGGCTCTTCAAGCTCTCAATTTTCACAATGCATAGGTTACAAATGCGCTTTCTTTTACCCTTTTTGACCTTTTAAGGGTTAATTAAGGTGTAATTATGGTGGCGTTTATTTAATTTTTCAAAATGGGCTTTAATCAACTAATCACTAATGTGGCTAGTCTCTTATCATTTTTTTGGGAGATAAATCAGGTCACCATCCTCAAATTCGAAGATCATCAATATATCATTGGAAAATCATTTAATTAGCAAAATTTTCAAAAATCAGTAACAATTCAAAATCCCTGATTTATCTCCCGAGGGGGAATCCATTCATCATCACTAAAAGATCAGGATTTGGGGCATGTCGAAACTTTTATCATCAAGGTTTTAAAAAAATTATTTGAAGCAATGCATCTACGCACATCACTTCAAAGAGGGAAATAATGTATGCACATAAAAATGGTGTGAGCACAAATTAATTAAATACTTGTTATTTAATTAATAAAATCTTAAATCCTCTACTTATAAATAAATAGCAAAATTTATTTATATAGTTAATTTCTAAATATTCTTCTTATCCAAAATCATTTTCCTCTTAAATTAATCAAATGCACAAAATAACTAATTTGTCATTTAGTTAATTTTCCCTCTTTCATTTAAATTTTAATTTTAATTCAAATTGGCCTCCAAAATCAATTTCCTCTTAAAATTGTTAAATGAACAAATTAACTAATTTGTCATTTAGCTAATTTCCACTATTCATTTAAATTTGAATTTTTAATTCAAACTGGCACATTTTTACATATTCTTCTAACTTCCTTCCACCTCAACACGTGTCACATGAAATTGAATTTTTCTAATTTGTAAAATGAGGATTTTCCATCAAAAACCTATAAAAAATTTGAAACCACCTTGGATGCATGGCTTGTTCTTTCCTATGATTTGCTTCAACACTTGGCAAGATGTTTTCTTGAAGGGAACCACCTCCCTAATTATCTCCAACCTCTTTGTGCTCAACCATCGATTCCTCAGGATCACAATCTCGACCGTTTGTCTTTTCTACATCATCTTGAGCCTGGAAAAATCTATAAATAGAGAGCATTTCTACAACTTTTCATATATATTTGGCTTACAAACTTATGTTGTAGAATTCTTATTACAATTTGAGAGAATTGTGAGACCATTGTAGTTAATGTTTAGAATTTTAGTTTATGTAGAGTTATTATGGAAATTTCAATTTTAGTAGCTTAGTCATTGCATCTTTCATAAAACATTACTATTAGATTTGCATTGTCAATTTTAGCATCATTAGAGCAATCAACAATTCATCATAGATCATCCAACACTCAAGCATGAAAAATAAAAAAATATGGGGATGTAGGCATATAGTTTGCATTGCATAATTAGCTTCTCATTTCTTAGGTTGTCATCATTGTAGGTTCATGTGCAATGTTTAACAGATCTAAGAGCATGAATTTGGAAGGTCCTTAAGATTAGAGAACCATGGAATGAATTAAAAGAATAGTTGTAGTCCTTTAATTCTTCTATTTCAATTATTTTATGTAATAAATTGCATGGATGTGTGTTTTGTTTGATCCTATTGATACACATTTTAAAATGACAAAGTTGGTTCAGTGGATTTTTGGCTAGTGGTGGTGATGGTTACGCTTCTCAATATTGAGTGGCATGTGGATTTTGGTGATGGTGCCTTTTTGAAGGCTTGCGTGGCACCTTCGACAAATGGTTTGATGCTCCTTTTTGCCTTTTTTGCCTATTTGATTTCACGTGGTGTATGGATGATAAAATGTAACAATTCGAGAATGAAACCCCATGAAATGAAATTAACATTGAAATTATAAAAAAATGTAACTTTAATGAGCCTTTTGCTTGTTGCTCCCTTGACTTATAAAAGGGATTTCCACACTCATTATGACATTCAGAATTTTTGAATCCAAAATTTCTTAATTAGGATACAATAAACCAATGTAATACAAAATGCATGATGAATATGCTAGAAAATTGTCTTGGGTACAAGTTTTGTATGTAGTATTCTTAAATAGTTTTACATGGATTCCTAATCGAAACAAATTTACAAAACTAAGGTATGTACTCTCCTGTATGCAGTTGTTACATATTATAAATGAAAATATCAAGTTTCTTTTCATTTTTCTTCAATGGTTAATTGAGTGTATGACTCTATTCTTGTTTTAACTCAAGGGTTTAATTAAATATTTGAAGGGAGTTGTAGGTTTGTAAGAACTTGCACAGGATTCTGGTAAGGAGTAATATTTTAGATATTGTGAATTTTGATAATGTAAGGCACTATGAAGATAGTCACTTATTTTAGGGTTAAGTAATTCATGTATTACTGACTATTGCATATTTGACTCCATTCCCAATTGATGAGACACTAGCTTATTTGTCATGAATTCTTATAATCTGATGTATCAGCTGAAATACCTATCTATGGATTCATAATAATGGCAATGTTGAATCAAATTTTATCAATTCTATGATACGAAACTAATATGTACCCTTGTTCCTAGCAAATAAATGGTTGTTTGTGTAAAGGTATGTCACATCTTTGATGAATGATGTTTTTTTGCATGAGAAAGGAACTTATCTATGTAGAAGTGTTCTCCATTTTAACAAAATCCTTGTGAACATAACTAGGAAATACCCTCCCTGGTTCCATAGAGCCTAAAGTGTAGGGTGAAGGGCTTGGAAACCTTTACCCATTGAGTTTTTCGTTCATCTTTAGGATCCTTGATGATGAAGGTTGGCTACACTCTAGAGTTTCCCTAAGTTGTACTAGGAGAAACACCAATAAAATGGTGACTCTACTGGGGACAAATTGCACTCTCCAAACATAGATCCTATTGGACTTAAGGGAACACTGAGAGGGGGGGGTGAATTAGTGTTCTACAATTTTATGAACTTTATTAATCAGATATTTAAACCATTTCATCATTAGACCAAAGGAAAGATGGAAACACACAAAGTAATCATCCACAACACCGTAGCACAAGAATTTTTTTTGTGGAAACCTTGTTCGGGGAAAAACCATGGTGGAGGTCAATCCACAATTTGAGTATTCAAATATAAGTTTTACAAAATGGGAATGCACTTGCATTCAGGCTCACTGCCTAGAGCTCATTGCTCAAAATAGGAAGGTTGACTGCCTTACAAGATATTCAGATTAAGACCATCTAAAAGATTGAACTGAATTAATAGCATCTACTCATGCTTGGTTATAGTTATGGTTTAGCTCATAGATTAGATTTTGGACCTTCTGTCTAATTTTGCACTTTTCTCTACTTTGCTCTTCTATTCGCATCACAAGTCCATACATAAGTGAATTCACACCACTATCCTTCTGAATTTTGTACCACACACTAACATACTTTGTATCTCATACATTTCCATGTCTAAATGATACAACCGATCTCTTATATATATCCGCAACCAAATATTTGTTCATCCATATGTCGGCTCTAACAAAACATGGAATACTTTTCAACGGTTGGCTAAATACACAATTAATTCTTAATGTGCACCACCCATAGTCAGCCTATTAGAACCCTAATTTTAAAAAAAATTCTAAGGGGTTTTACCCATTCGAACCCAATATTTTCCTATTATTTTCATGAAAAATCATTTTACTGCCCTCCATAATGCTAAATTTCCTTTTACCACCATACCGTTGCCTTATCATCCACCCTTTTTTTTGCCAACACCATTTACCTCTTTACTCCAGCCCTTTGCAAAATAGCTCATAGTATTGTAGTCAAAATAGTAAATTCTATCCCCTTTTACTACTACACCGTGCACAGTTAAGTCTACACCCATGGTAGAGCAGTGGAAGAACAGGGCATGGAAAAGTCAAACACCGCCATATCACAAAGGGACAAAACATAGCTCGTGGTAAGGTGGTAGAAAGAATAGAGCTGGTCACTATGGAACTGCAGAGAGCAGACAAGTAGACCGCGATGGAGTGGTAAAGGGAGAGAAGACTGTGATAGGATGACACCGCTATACTATGAAGGGTCATCAAGGTGACCGCGGTAGAGCAGTATGCAAAAAAGGTAACAAGCAGTCATTGCAATACTGTGGAAAGAAAAAATGGTGACCGTGGTAGAGCGGTATGCAATGGCGTAACATAAAATTCCACCGCAGTACCACTGGGAGCCAAACATAGCTCATGGTAGAGCGGTAAGAGACTAGAAAAAGGTTGACACCACTGTGGTACCACATGGAAGGAAATGCTAGATAGTGGTAGAGCAGTAGAAGGTCGAATAACATGAAATGTTATCAAGGTACCGCAGTAGTTGAAATGATGGCGCACGATAACATGATAAAGTGACCATTGTTGTTGCAGTTCTTATTGCTTTCATATTTTAGTTATATTTTTTGAAACAACACGACTCCTTGCCTCTCAAAGAATGTGAACAGACAGAAACCAAAAGGCACGGGAAAGGTTCTCTGACATGTATAAAAGCATGAGATTGATAATGAATAAGGGGTTAGAGATATTTTTGGTTTTTTATAATGTTTTATACAGTAGAGACCATGATGCAGGTTTATTTTTGAGGAAGATAATGAAAGATTTCTAGTTCAATGGTTCCAATTTGGTATCAATTTTTTGTTTAAATTATTCAATTATCTTATTCTCTCTAACTTAATATTTTCTAGTTATTTATGTTAATATCTAGTATATATTCAATTTATCAATGCACATTTGTTGTATCTATGTGATGTGATTATTTGGTTTCTTCAAGGAAGAATTAAATTCCTTTTGGTCAATCATAGCAGCTTGGGAATGTTATTTGGATCAGTAAGAAGAGTTAGATAATTAGGATTGGTATTCTGCCTCTAGTAGGGGTTGTCAATCATTATCTTGCATGTTTATACAAGTTATAAATAGATATTTGTATGCCAAACAATTGGATTTTTTTCCAAATAGAAGACATTCTTTATAGACTTTCATTTGACTCCATTTTACCCAACAAGGCATTGGTCTCACTCATTTTATTTATTTAGTTTCATTAAATTCATTTTAAAACTTCACATTTGTTAATTGAACATATTGAATTATACCTTGATATTGCTTATACTATTTATACCAAATTAAGATCACATCTCTCCATTGCCAAATTTCCATTTTGGATAGATTGATTAAGTAGGAAGCATAGTTCAAATCTACATCATTTACATAGGTACACCCACCTAAGTTTAATAGAGCCTAAAGAGTAAAAGATTTAATTACAATAATTGGCCTTGTATATTAGCCAAAAATGTATCAAGAGCTTGGAAACCTCTTGTGGTTCAAACCTACATTTTTGAGACATAACAGTTTGGTGACTCATCTAGGGATCGTCAAATAGAACTCAAGCCTTCATTATAGAGTCAGTATCTTGTAGGAGACTCCGCTGTGAACAACAAATTATGGAATTTTCTCACTTTTGGAAAGTGAGTGGTGACTCTGAATGAAAAGTGCATTGAAACTGATAAAGTGAAATACACATCAAAAAGGAATCATCCTAGAGTTTAGACTATCAAAATTACTCACAACATGCATGGCAGAAGATCTTTGTATAAGGAGGACTCTAATAATGACAAAAGTAAATGGACTCAAAATAATGATAAGGGAAAGAAGGTGTCTGATGACATGGGCCCAACAAATAAATAAAAAAAATCAAAAGCACCCCTGGAGACACATAATTCCTATGGCACACTGGCAACTAAAAAAAACCCATCTAGAGAACCTCACACTCCTGAGGAAAAGAGGAATCCCTTCTATCAACCAGACCCCAAGAAAGTTGAGGAGCTCATGGATGGATTTGAGGCTGAAAGGGAAAGGAGACAAAATGAATATGATCATAAAATAGAATTACTTGAAGAGAATTGGGATGGCCTTGGTTATGAAGCAGCCTCTGAAGAGAACTATGAACACATGGCTCGGGATGAGATAAATGCACGATTGGAGTATGAAAGAAAAGAAATGGAAAGAGAAACAATAGAGTATGAGCAAAGGCTCCAGGAAATAAGAGAGCTTGAAGAATTGAAGTTGTAGAAAGCTCTGATTAATGCTCAAATGACTAACTTGCCTAAATATGTACCACCTCATAGGCATGGGAATAATAATGCACGACCTTCAAATCCCCTGAGATCCCAACAAAATCAACCAAGGAATCAGCATAGACCCCCAAATGCTCCACCATAATATCAAAGTGCTCAGCCACCCCCTCACCAGCAATACATGCCTCCGCAGGGTCAACAACACAGGCCCCCACAAGGTCAACAATATGTGCCATTACCTTACAACAATCCATTATACCAATACCAGCATCATCAAAATCCACCTCCTCCACCATACACAACCATGATTAGACAGTTTGATTTGGCTAGATTCCAAATATATCCCTATCCCATGGATAACAGTTGGAGAAGCCTTGTCCCAAAGTTCACAGGAAGTAGTGTAGTCACAACTGAAGAACACCTAAGGAGCTTTAATGTGTTTATTCAAGATTTGGATATTCAATATGAGGATGTGCATATGAGATTTTTTATGATGTCACTCATTGAAGATGCTAGAGATTGGTTTAATAGTTTGCCAACAACTTCTATTGACTCCATTCATGAGTTTATATGAACAGTTTCTTGAGCAATATGGGAATCAATGTGCACTAGAGTTTGCCTTACATGAATTGGTAACTATCCAAAAGCATCAAAATGAGTCAGCTTATGACTTCAACCAAAGGTTTTTTAAATTACATAATAAGATACCTCCTAGATCCAAATTAGTTGATCCTATTGCATTGAGTATCTATTTAAAATCTTTTGATCCTAAGATAGGATATGAGCTTAGGAACAGGTGTCCCAGGAATTTATCTAAAGCTCAAATGATAGCACCCACTATTGAAAATAATAGGAAGGTTGTAGGAATGATTTCCAAGAGGGATAACCTTAGGGTTCCCTAATATGCTCCTCCAAATAGGCAAGAAAATACATATAGAAATGAAAGGCCAAGACTACATGACATGCCATATAATAGAAATTGGAAGGATGGAAAGCCAGTGATGGATAGGCCAAGGAATAAAGAGACACCTGATCCTTTAAAGAAGAGAGGGGCATATATGGTGGATAATATTCCTTGGTGCTCAATTTGTGACTTGCCACATTCCCTAAAGCATTGTATTATAACTCATTCAATACCAAGAAAAGATATATCAGAAGATAATAGTGAAGAGGACCATAATATCTATTTAACTTCCCGCACTCTTCACTCTATTGAGCAAGGATACTCATCTTCACAAGAAGGAGGGTATGAATATGATGTTGATCACCAAAAATAAAATTCCCATATGGCAGAACAACAAGTTTTTTCTGACCATGGAGAAAGTGATAATGAACAAGGCCATCCTACTAAATCATATCAGACTAATAGGTGCAATATGAGGAGACCAACTAAGGAAGAAATCAAAATATTGACCATTACAGCAGTTGAGCTGGCCAAAAGCAAATACTGGTTGAGGAATAGAATAGTTAATGAGAATGAAGGTGTTCCAAGAGGAATATTTCTTAAGAATAAGAAAATTCCCCATGAAGCTTCAAAAGGGATTGATGATAAGCAATCTAATAAAATAGAACAAAAGTATCTCCCTAAATAAGAAAACAAAGAATTACCCAAGGACAAACAAAATCCAAATCAGACATGCAAAAAGGAGAATGAGGAGAACAAAGGAGAATCAGTAGAGCAAAAGAAGATGATCAGAATAGAAGGTGCATCTTTTGACTTCATGCAAACTTTTTCCTAGGTAAAAATGTCTGTCCCATTACTTGAAATGATGAAGATTAAAGAGTATAGGGGAAGTTTTATTCAATTAATGACTAGTGGGAGAAATCAAAATGTCAACCCTGAATATAAAGAGATTCCTGAAACTTCTAATAGGAAGGAAAAGGTAAAAGTTCTAGAGGTTTTCCTAAGTGACGCATTGATGAATACACCACAAATAGATCCATTTTTTACTACCCTACTCATAAATGGAAAATTGGTAAGAAATTACATGATATATTTAGGTGCTTCTATGAATATTATTCCAGTAGGGGTGATAAAACAACTTGGTATGTGGGTAGATATTGAGGGTGGTAAATGTTATGCCATGGATAGTAGACCTATCCCAGTTGTGGGAATTATGAAAAATGTGGAAGTGAAATTGACAACTTACCCATAGGTGACTTATAACATTGATATAACTGTAATTGACACACCTCCTCAGTTTGGAAGCTTTTTTCAAGACAATGGACTACAGTAGTTGGAGGCAATGTATAGTTTGATTTATCATATGCTTCAATACCAGTCAATGGTGAAGAAGTCAAGTTGTATAGAGAACCAAGGATGAATCAAATTGTCGAGTATATTCCTCAAGAACAAATCAATTGCTTCTGTGATGTGGATTTAGGGAGTTTTAGAGCAGAACTATCTCAGCCTGAATTAGCGAATACGGACCCAATTGATAAACATGTATCTAAAGATCAACAGGGTGTGTGGAAGATGTATTTTGATGGGCATGCAACCAAGAAAGCAATGGAGATGGAGTAGTTTTTATATCACCTGAAGGTGTAACATTCAAATACTCATTTTGGTTAACCTTTGAGTGTACAAACAATGTGGCAGAATATGAAGCCTTATTAATTGGTTTAAATGTGGCTGTTAAGCACAAGATTTAATTGCTTACCATCTTGGGAGATTCTGAGCTCATTGTATCACAAATCATATCAAGATATGATACAAAGAACAAGAGGTTGAAACAATATAGAAATGTTGTGTGGGACACCATGGAATATTTTGATGCTTTCTCAATTGATTGGATAGACAGATCAAGAAATTTGATGGCAGACTTTTTGGCTAATGTAGCCTTGAAAAGAGATGATATCACTTTGGCTGGAATATCTCAGGGTGAATTCAAAACAAGACCTATTATCCTTGACAATATATACAGTTGGCAGGTTTTTAATGATGATATTGACCTTTTGAAGTTTCTTCATTGTATACATCAGTATGAGACATAGGAGATTGACTTCAATGCTTTTGTGGAAGAAGTGGATGTGAAACATATTGTATTTGGGAAGGAAGTTTTACAGCTTAAAACCAACAAGCTCCCCAAAGGGCTTGTGGCATTGGAAAGAGTGTATGATGGGAGTGATCATTCTCTCATGAAGTAGACACTAGTCAAGAAAGAGATAATTGAAGAAGTAAATCTAGGAACTGAGTTAGCACCGAAAAGGGTCTACATTGGAAAGAAGATAAGCCCAGCCATCAGGGGAATGTTGATTGCATTATTGAGAAAATACAAACATGTGTTTGCTTGGTCTTATGAGGATCTCAAGGCATACAAAGAAGATCTTTCCTAGCATGAAATTCCACTTAAACCAAACTCAAAGCCATTCAGAAAAAGGCAGAGGCCTATTAACTGAACTTTGGAACCTAAGATGCAGGAGGAACTGGTAAAACTCAGGGATGGAGGTATTATTAAACCCATTAGGCATTCAACATGGGTTTTAAATCTGGTTCTAGTAAGAAAGAAAAATGGGGATATCAGATTATGTGTAGATTTCAGAAATCTTAATGTTGCTTCTCTTAAAGATAATTATCCTCTCCCAAATATGGAGGCAATATTGCACAAAGTAATAGGGTGTGAGCTACTGTCAATGATGGATGGATTTTCTTGATATAACCAGGTCAAAGTCAAAGAGTCTTAGCAATACAAGATAACATTTACTACACCATGGGGAACATATATTTATGTGAGAATGCCATTTGGTCTCACAAATGTAGGAGCTACTTTTCAAAGGGCCATGGATGTGGCGTTTGTAGATTGAATTAATGCTATAATGGTGGTGTACCAAGATGATCTTACTACTTATTCCAAAAGGGTAGAGGATCATGTGGGGCACTTGGAGAAGATATTCATCAAAGCTTTGGAATACGATATTAGCCTTAATCCTAAAAAATGTCATTTTGTTGTCACGAAGAGTAAAATCTTGGGACATATTGTATGAAAAGGTGGGATTAGGATAGACCCTAAGAGAGTAGGTGCCATAGATAAAATTTCCATTCCTAAAAATGTCAAAGAAATCCAATAATTTTTTGGTCAAATTAACGTCGTTAGGAGATTTGTATCCAACTTTGCTGAGATTGTTAAACCTATATCCAAGATGTTGAAAAAAGGAGAGAAGTTGGATTGGACTACTTAAGCCATGGAATCTTTTATATCTATCAAAAGAGCTATCAAGGAAGCTCCCATCCTAAAGTCCCCTGATTTTACTAAACCTTTGTAGATATTTTATTTTGCTTCATTTCACACCATAGAAGCTGTTATGTTGTAGAAGAATGATGAAGGTCATGAGCAGCCTATATCTTTTCTCAGAAAATATTTGCAGGGGTCAGAATTAAAGTATGACATTATGGAAAAATGGGCCTATGCATTGGTTAAGGCAGAAAAAGCTTTCAGACCTTATCTAGTTGGAGCTAAAGTAATTGCCTGTGTCCCACATGCAGTTGTGAAAGATATCCTGGTACAAATAGAGGTGATAGGAAAAATATGAAGATGGATTAATAAAATCCAAGAGTTCAACATGGAAATTCAGATTACCAAGTTGGTAAGAGGATAGGGTTTGGCTAGGTTAATGGCAGAAACAAATATTGAAGCAAATCAAATCTGCAATATAGAAGGTGAGGAGAATGCAGTTGCAAGTATTGAGCATACTTCTTGGTATACAAATGTGATGTATTATCTTAAGCACATGAAATTCCCTGAGGGGTTGAATGATAATCAAAAGAGAACTTTGAAGCTACAAGGTTTGAAATATGTTTTTATAGAAGGGGACCTATTTTGGAAGAATAGGGATGGAATATTGTTGTTGTGTCTAGATGAATCCCAAGAAAAACATGTCTTGAGGGAGATGCATGAAGGGGTGTGTGGAGGACATTATTCTGCTAAGACTATTGCGCATAAGATTCTTAGAGCTGGTTATTAATGGCCTAAAGTGTTTAATGACTCTTTTGCACATGTAAGGAAATGTGAGGCTTGTCAGAAGTTTTCAGGGAAATTGAAGTATCAAGGAGCCTTACCACTTAGAACTTTGTAGGTAGAATCCCCTTTCCACCAATGGGGAATTGAATTCATTTGAGAGATATCAAAAAAATCAAGTGAAGGACATGAATGGATACTAGTGGCCACAAATTATTTTACTAAGTGGGTGGAGGCTATCCCAACTAAACAAACAAAAAGCAAGGTGGTGGTGAAATTTCTGATGGAGAACATTATAACTAGATTTGGCACACTAGTAAGATTTATCATAGATAATGGGATGTGTTTTAGATCTGATGAGTTCAGATATTTCTACAACACATATGGCATTAATGTTTCCTATTCTGCCCCATATCATCCACAAGAAAATGGTCAAGTAGAATCAAGTAATAAAATTCTTTTAAAGATAATAAGGAGGATGTTAGATACAAATAAAAAGGCATGGGACACAAAGTTGAGAATGGTTGTCTGGGAATATATGATTACAGTAAAAAAGGCAATTGGAAAGTCTCCATTTGAACTGGTGTATGGGACACAAGCCAGGATGCCACTACAAAACCTTTTTACCATTTTATAATTTTATTTTGCAAGAGGATTTGGATATTTCTGAACCAATGGGGGAAAGAATGGAGCAACTTGTAGAACTTGATGAAATAAGAAGAATGGCCTAGAAGAAAAATGTAAAGTTGCAGTCACAAATGAACTATCTTTTTGATAAAAAGACCAAGGAGAAATTTTTTGAAGAAAATGATCTAGTGTTGATGTGGAATGCCCGATGTCAGGAGAAGGGAAAGCATGGAAATTTTGAAGCTTTGTGGTTGGGTCCTTTTGTGATCAATGGAAAAGGAGGGGAGGATTCTTATTTCTTGCAGAAGATGTTTGGAGAGGAGCAGGAGTTGCCTGTACATGGGTAGTTCCTGAAGCACTTCTTCTCTTAAAGAGTAACAAAGGATTATGTATTTCCAGTGCATGGACAATTCTTAACAAACCTCTTAAAAAATTCTTTACAATACACAGTAGTTTAGGAATTTGAAAGGGGCTAGGACTTTCTAGTACGTGGATAATCCCAGAGTTCCTTATTGAAAACAATGTTTTCTTTCCATGTACAGTAGTGTAGGGTCACTTTCATTTTGCATCTTCCATCTTCCATTTTCCATCTCCTTCATCTTTCCTCTTCCTCCATTTTCGGCCTCCTTCATTTTTAACATTCTTTGGCATCTTGGTCTTCTTTCCCAGTGATACTTTGGATTCTTGCAGTGATTGGAAAATCACTCATCCCCAATAGGAGCCATTGTTAGAACCCTAATTTTGAGAAAAATTATAAGGAGTTTTACCCATTCAAACCTAATATTTTGCTATCTTTTCATGAAAAATCATTTTACTCCCTCCATAATGCTAAATTTCCTTTTACCACCATACCGCTGCCTTATCATCCACCCTTTTTTGGCCAACACCGTTTACCTCTTTACCGTAGCCCTTTAGAAAATAGCTCATGGTACTGTGGTCAAAACAGTAAATGCTATCCCCTTTTACCACTACACTGTGCACAATTAAGTCTACACCTGTGGTAGAGCGGTGGAAAGAACGAAGCATGGAAAAGTCAAATAGTGCCATACTATGGAGGGAAATAACATAGCCCGTAGTAAGGCGCTAGAAAGAACATAGCCGGTCACTGTGGAACCGCAAGGAGCAGACAGATAGATCATGGTGGAGCGGTAAAGGGAGAGAAGACTATGACAGGTTGACATTGCTATACCGTGAAGGGTCATCAAGGTGACCGCAGTAGAGTGGTATGTAGTGGTGTAACATAAAATTCCACCACGGTACCACTGGGAGCTAAAACATAGCTTGTGGTAGAGGGGTAGAGCAGTAAGAGACTAGAACAAGGTTGACACTACCACGCTACCACGTGGAAGGAAATGATAGACCATGGTAGAGTGGTAGAAGGTGGAATAACATGAAATGTTACCTCAGTACCGCAGCAGTTGAAATGATGGCACATGGTAACATGGTAAAGTGACTGTTACTGTTGTGGTTGTTAATGCTTTCGTATTCTACTTATATTTTCTGAAACAATGTGACTCCTTTCCTCTCAAAGAATGTAAACAGAAAGAAACCAAAAGGCATAGGAAAGGTTCTCTGACATGTATAAAAGCATGAGATTGATAATGAATAAGGGGTTAGAGAGATTTTTGGTTTTTCATAATGTTTTATATAGTAGAGACCATGATGCAGGTTTTTTTTTTAGGAAGATAATGAAAGATTTCTAGTTTAATGGTTCCAGTTTATTATCAATTGTTTGTTAAAGGGGAGAATGATGTTGAATGTTTGGTGATATACTTAGGTGCATTTTATAAGAAGATGAGTTTATTTTTGAGAGACAAAGGGCCCACAACATTGCAACAAACATATCGCATTGCTATAGACACAAAGAATAATCTAAAATACTCAATGATGAAGGGGTGCTTCAGTATCCATGGTGATTATCCTAGCACTACCTGTTTTATTATAGTTAATAGAGAAATTAACTGAGATATAAAGCAAGGGGATGAGAACCCCATTGTTACAAGTTCTCCACCAACACAACATAAAGATCATAATGAACCTAAAAGATAATGTGTGTGTGTGCATAGAAAAACTGATCAAATAACTATAATTAAGAGGTTATATGATATGCAAAGGCATGAAGGGGAATATCCTAACCATCTTTTCTCTAGATTCATGGATGCCTTGTTTAAAATAACTGAAAATGTTAGACCTAATATTCTAGTATGCATTGATTTGTTTTGTGAATTGTATCAGTCGAGACTGAGTTCTATACAAGAGGAATTGAAGCCTCATGCCTTGATCTATGTCATTGATTAGGTAAGGTTTGTTGAGGGATCTCATGGTGAATATACTAGACAAGTTTCACCTAAGAATGTTAACAATGATGCCCATTATCAAGAGGATCATGAATCTATAAAATTGGGTCAAGATGATGTGTCAGAGCATGAACAATTGGTTGATGATTGTTGTTGTTTTACAAGTAATAGAGATGAGGAGGTAGAACATGAAGATGAAGAGGTGATGCATGATCTCCACCCTTGGGATGTCATGGATTATGAACATAATCAAGGGGAAGAACCACATTATAGTTTGATTAAAGATCATGATACACAAACCAGTGACTCGTTTGGTGATGAAGTCAAGTTAGAATGATCTTCTATTGGTTATAACAGATCTTATGATATGGAAATGGAATCTATGGCCTTGAGTGGAGGATATTTTTATAGTCTTAAGAGTACGCAATTAATGGGGGATGAACAATTTTCTTTATGTGAATATTTTTCAAAGTGTGGATCCGTAATTTTGAGTATAAGTGATGAAGATGACTCTGAGAGTATCTATTTTTGTTCCTCAAAGGACTATGATGATTTCAAAAGCACGAAAGGTTGTGATCCACATGCTAGGGAGGCAGGGATGAATGTGACTAAAATGAGGATATGGTACAATCCCCTGTATGATGAGCCTTCACCAGTAAATGAGGTGATAGGAAGTAATCTTTATTGGTTTAGGAATAATCTGTTATTTGTTGCAAATCTAGATTATTTCTTGACAAATATGTCTTGTAAGAATATTGGAGAGAATGCAAATGAGATAGTAGAAAGTAAAGGTCAAAATGGTATCAATATTTCTTATTTTGTCCTCATAGATGTTGACCTGGATTTATCAGCTTCCCAGTCACCAAAGGTATGTAGTGATAAGAGTACCGGTACTATCATTTGCTCACAAGTGAGTAAGTTGGATATTTGCGGTGATGGCCAAAATTGCAATCCAAGTATGTTATCAAGGGATCATGAGGGAAATTTTTGTAATGCATGGACTGAGGTTGGGAAGGTTATCTCTTTTGATGATGATATTGCATGTAGTGCCACTATTGGTGAAGATGTTCAAGGTGAAGTAATGAATTTCCACTCTAGTGAGGCAAGAGTTAGTGAATATATTCCTTCTCATGTGGTTCATGATAATTTCATTAAGGCAATGATTGAATTGTTAAATTGCCATAATGAAGAAGATGGTACACACCCTAGTAAAGGGAGAAGCCTACTTCTAGGTTATCAGGTTGTGGATCCTAAGCCGATCTTGTTACATGATGACAAGAAAGGGCATGTTGATGAACCCTTAGACTATGCTGATATTGCAAGGTTTCTCAACTTAGATGAAGAGAAACTAAGGGGTGTGGATTTCCTAACATATGGTATTAGCCAATATGAATATGCACTTGAATTTTTGTAGATACCCCTCATCTTCTGGACCTCATCACATAACTATTCCCATCTATTGATGAAAACACTCACCTCAAGTACAAGGAGAATGTTACTGAGTATGATATTTTTTTCCTTGACACTTCAAAGGTTGAGTCCAGTATGCAACAATGTGTGTATGAGGGTTTCCAATTTGACCTACAAGTGAAATGTGATCTATGAATTTGTGACCAAGCATGTTATGACCACTTTACTATTCTAGTTCACTCTGATGGTCTCTAGTTTCCAGGAAGTTGATGAAAGGGAGAGCAGTACACTGGATGGGATCATTGATTCCAATTGTAATGATCATGATTGTCCTAAGCTACTCAAATCACTTGTGTGCCCATTGCAAGTGAAACAAGATAAGGTTTTTGATAGAGGTAAGAATTGACTTTCCTTTTCCATTTGGTGGCCTAGGGCCACTAAATTGAATCAAAAGGGGAAGGGAGATGGTGTACAGGGGTTTTTTTAGGGTACCTTTTTTATTTGGAATTTTTTCTACTTCTACCCGAGATTCTGAGATCTTGCTATGCCTGCAAGAGGCATACATCCCCAGTCCGAGCCACTCGTGGAACCCCTAAAATTTTCTTGGTTCCACTAAATTTCATGGTCAAATCCTAGTAATTACGGTCATTATTGTCACTAGGGTTGGGGTTTTACAAGTCCTATTCATGCTTATACCCTGGTTTGGTCACCCAACTTCTAATTTTGAGTTGACTGGTTGTATTCGTTTCCTATTCATTTCATAATCCTTCATGGCCTTGAGTCCCATCATTTTACTGGCCCCTTCATTTCTTTCCTCGTCATCACTAGGAGACCCCCTTTTAATACAAAATTAAGCCCAATTTATTTAAGATTCCTTTAGTCATGTCATCGATGGTCTCTCACCTATTGCATGTTCATTTAAAAATGTCCATATGCAACCAATGATGGGCGATGTTCCTCCTTCTCTCCAATCATCCATTCATCATCCCTCACATATTTATTCACTACCGACAGGAGGAAATACTCAATGATTGATGCAGTTAATCTTTTAACTCATTGCTACCCTTTTAACTATCACTCGTTATCCTGTGTAGATTATAGATTAACCCACGGCTGTCGATGTGTGGGTTATTTCTCATCACTAGGAGATAGTGCCTCACCAATTGACATCAGCCAAGGAAGGAGTAATGCACAATGAGAGATGAAAAGTGTGGCTAACGACCAATGTTTTTTCTACAATTAGAATTGTTGGCTTCCCCATTATCACTTGTTGTCCTCTGCATTTCTAAGTGGAACCACTAAATGCTGATGAGTTGAGTTCCTCCCCATCGCACGAGCTTGGTTTATCATGGGTAAGGTTCATTCAGCCAAATGTAGAGATGCGATGGGCGATACAAGATCCTGCTTAGCTACATGCGGTCATGATATTTCTGGGCCTGACATCGATGGTGGGTTTCTCATCGTTGGCCTTGCTGCTATTTCTTGATGGGGCTCCAAAGAGAAGGATGAACATGCAATAATTTAAGTGTTCTAGTTTGTGGATTGGATTAACCCACAAGTGTGAAGATCGGTGGTGCACATGTTAAAGAAGATGGAGGAAGGATGTAGGTGAGTACCTAGAAATTTTAAAGCATATCCTCATTATTTCTAAGTATGATCAATAAAGCAAGTGGTGATCTTTAATGGGCCTTGTTAATTGAGTTTTAAATCTTTGGAAATCAACGGTTGAGATGTGACATGTAGCGACTATTTTTTTTGCTCATGCAAGCGAACCAAGATGGCCATTAATTGTAGTATGCTTTCAATTCCTCTATTTAATGAGAATTTTTGTAGTTCATTTGCTCATCTACATTTATCTAAGCTTAGGGTTTAGTGTCTCAAGTGTTGTAGTAATAAATCATGGTTACTCAAGGAGTTCTCACAAAGGTGGGCTACTGGTGTTTATTGGTATGCATATGGTGATCTTGTTATGATTTGGTGATTTCTTTTGTGTTTGGTGCTTGTGGGTTTCACATTGTATGTATGTAGGAGTGTTCTAGGGATTGTAGCTAATGTCTTCTTTGCATAATTAGCTCTAGGTTGGTTTTGGTTGTAAAATGATTCGACCAAGTTCCTCTACTGCACCAGTTCATAGGTCAAGGAGATTAAGTATATAGGAACCATTGGTTTATGACCTTGAGGTAAAACCCATGGTGGTTGAAGCGTCAGTTACTCCAAAGGCTAGGAGGACTGCTCACAGAAAGGTCAAGAGAACCATCATCAAGAGCGCTTACAATCTCAAAAAAAGGACCTCTTCAAAAGAATTGGTCAAGTTTAAATAGAAAGGGTCTATATAATTTGTGAAAGAATTAATGAGACTGAATGCGGGTCCTAGGGTTTGTTCGGAGAAACCTAGTGCTCTGGTTGTAATTTTTGATAGCTCTTCAGGAGAAGGAGGAGTCGGCGTTGGCACTGGCCATTTCCCTATTTCTCTGGTGCCATATACTAACTCAAATGATGAGGTGGTAGTTGCAAATCTAGTCTCTATGAAGTGGCCTAGTGAGGGTGTCTACTCAACGATTGATAAGGCTAGGCGACACTAGTGTTTCCTTCCTTGCTGGTGTTTGGTTTCTAGGTTTTGTGGTTTTTGTTTCCTATGTGGCTAGTTCAGTGGGTTTTTTTCTATTGGTAGTGATTGTGACACTTCCTGGTATTGATCATTCTATGGATTTTGGTGATGGTGCCTTTTGGAAGGCCTGTGTGGCACCTTTGACAAATGGTTTGGTACTCCTTTTTTCCTTCTTTTCCTTTTTGCTTTCTCATGGTATATGGATGATAAAATGTAATGGTTTGGGAATGAAACCCCATGAAATGAAATTAACATTGAAATTATCAGAAATGTAATTGTAATGAGCCCTTTTCTTGTTGCTCCCTTGGCTTATAAAATGCATTTCAAGGTTCATTATAGGGGTCTGAATTTTTGAATCCAGAATGGCTTAGGTAGGATACAATAAACTAATGTAATATAGAACGCATGATGAATATTATAGAGAATTATCTTGGGTACAAGTTTTGTATGTAGTATTCTCAAATATTTTTGCATGGATTCCTGATATCGAAACAAATCTGCAAAACTAAGGCATGTACTCTCTTGTGTGCAATTATTACGTATTATAAATGAAAATATCAAGTGTCTTTTCATTTGTCTTCAATGGTTAATTAAGTGTATGACTCTATTCTTGTTTAAACTCAAGGGGTTAATTAAATACTTTAAGGGAGTTGTAGGTTTGTAAGAACTTGCACAGGATTCTGGTAAGAAGTAATATTTTAGATATTGTGAATTTTCATAATGCAAGGCATTATGAAGATATTTACTTATTTACTACTTAAGTAATTCATGTATTACTAACTATTGCATATTTTAATTTGTTCCCAATTGATGAGACAGTGGCATATTTTTCATGAATTCTTGTAATCTAACGTATAAGCTAAAATACCTAGCTATGGATTGACAATAATGACAATGTTGAATCAAATTTTATCAATATTGAGATACAAATCTGAAATGTACCCTTGTTCCTATCAAGTAAATGGTTTTTTGTGTAAAGGCCTACCACATATTTGATGAATGATGTTTGTTTGCAAGAGAAAGAAACTTATCTATGTAGAAGTGTTCTCCATTTTAATAAAATCCTTGTGAACATAACTAGGAAATACCCTCCTTGGTTCCACATAGCCTAAAGTGTAGGGGTGAAGGGCTTGGGAACCTTTATGTGTTGATTTGGCCATTCATCTTTAGGATCCTTAATGATGAAGGTTGGCTACCCTCTAGAGTTTTCCTAAGGTGTACTAGGAAAAAAACCAAGAAGAAGTATAGATGAAGAAATAGAAAAATAGAAGAATTTAACTTTGGAAAACATTGATAGTAGTGCCATTCTTTCTTTAGATAATGTGAGGAAAATGCTTGAAAATGAACATGGAATAGAGATTGTGTGAAGTCTAGCTCATATTGTTGATAAGAACATCCCTACCATGACTAGTTGTTCTCATGATTTTGGGCATACTCAAAGCCAAGGTTGAAACTATATTCCTCCTTCCACAACCCTTACCTCTATTCCTAGATACACTACTACTCATGTTACCAAAACCATTCAAACTACTAGCAAATTCAACACTTTCTTAGGTATTTCCACTAGGAATCCTTCTAGCTTTGTGAATTCAAATCTCATATCTCCTCAACCATCCCCCCTCACAAATATACAGTTCACTTTCCCTCCACATAAGTACACCAATCCACCTTATTCACCTCCATTTCACAATACCAACAATGATCCAATATTTAACACACTTTTACAAGATGTGTCATCCCTTCAACAAAAAATCAGTACCCTAAATCAATAAAATAATGGCCAACATTGACAATACATCAAAAATAATTCCTTATCCTTGGAGATATTGAGAACACAAATGCCACAAGGTATATAGGTTACTAGGTTTGATAAATATGGTTGGAAAGGAGATACTATTATTCATGTTTCCACTTACACATCCCTATGTATTGACTTCATTTTTGAAGATAAATTCTTGGCTAATCTATTCCATAAATAATAGAAATATGTTTCTTTATAGTGGTTTTTCTCCTTACCGAATAATTCAATTAGTTCATTCAATGAACTTATTGATGCCTTTTACAACAACTTCCAAATTCACATGGGTCCTAAGATGACCTTAGCTGATTTGATGACATGTAAACAAAAGGATGATGAAAGGGTCACTGATTTTATAGCTCGATATAAAATGCTTTATTCACAAATAAGCATTAAGATTCCTGATGCCAACCTGCAAAGAACGTTTGTTTCCAATTTGCAAGATAAAATTTAAACTAAGCTTGAGATGATGAGGTTTCCTTCCTTCACACAGTTATGCACAACCCTTCGTGATTACCAAAATTCATTTAGTAGTCATGAAGTGAAAAATCCCTCTAACCATCCTGAAAAGTCTAAATCCATACCTCAAACGAACTACCAACCTTTCAAGAAACAAAAGAAGGGCTTCCTCCAAATTAGTCCCCCTCAATCTAATAAAAATGTTAACACCCAAGTGGTTTCTATAAAGACAACAAAACCATATACCTTTGTGGATAGAAATATATAGTTTACACCCTTAATAATACCATGTTGTAGTTCTTAGAGAAGAATTTGATTTTCTTGCATCCTCTTAGAGCTCTTGATCCTACTAAGCCTTTACCTTCAAACTATAGACCAAATTCCTAATGTCATTCCATTGAAAAAATTGACATGACACAACACATTGTAAGCATCTTAAATATCTTGTGCAAGGCCTCATTGATTCTAATCATATCCTAATTGGAGGTGTTAATGCTCAAGGTTATAAATTTTTCACTCCTAATCAATATTTGCAAATATTTACCAATCCTATTCCTAATCATAATATCTCCTTTGTCAAAGCTAGTGAAACTAACAATGATGTGATGAATGTGGACAAAAATGATCAAAATACAAAAGACAATGAGAACAATCTTATGGATGGTTTGGTTGGATTTATTGATGCTAAACCTCATAAGAGCCTAACTAAGATGCCACTTGACATTGCTTTCTCACAACAAGAAATACTTAAACATGCACCCAATGGTCCTCTTTACATAGCTAGAAGAATCAATGATAAGCATAGTAATGGGATATTAATTGACCTCATTTGTGTAGAGAATGTGATCACTAAAGAATTCCTATTTTTGCATGAGCTTTATCAAGATACATATGAAAAACCAAAAACATGGATCAAAACGCATAATGGTTTTGCTTGCCCTATGATTGGCTTGATAAATCTCCCTCTAAAGGTTAGACTTAAAGAATTTAATTTCTCATTCACCATCATCTTGTCGTTAGACCAATTTTGTGTGAAGTTAGGCTATCCATGGATTTTCTCCATGAATTTCATTGCATAGGTTGTGCATAAATGTTAAAGTTTCCATTTGGAGATGAGATCTTTACAATGCATCATAGTGTCTTTAATCTTTTTTCTTCTTGTGAAAACTTTTCATTGGATTTCTTTTGGCCTCAGCCTATTGAACCTATTAGACCCCATAAAGACTTCTTTTTAAATCCTATCAAAAATTTACGGCAAAACACATGATATAATTATCCCTTATTAATATGCCTCAACCCATGATTGAGCCTCCTATCCTCAATGAGACCATGATTGAACCAAAATCCCTTCCAAGTAACCAAGAGTAGCCTATGACAAATCCTTTACCTATTTCATATAAGAGACTATGAGATAATCAAGAAAATACCATTGTGCCTCCTTAAGTCAAACAAGTTTACAAAGCTAAAGAGAAAGTGGTTGAACAACCTCCCATGGTTCCTTTCATTCTTACCTTAAGAGAAGAAAAGAAACCTATGGTTGATAAACCCTCTCTTACACAAACACAACTTGAAAACTACATGAAAATAAACTGAAATGTTAGAGAGCGTAGGTGTAGACATTGTGCTATTTCCTGTTAGTTACAAGAGAAAAAAGGAAATAAAAACATAGAAAATCAGAACCCAAACTTGTTTGAAGGAATGCATGATACCTCTCCACCCTCACCACAACATAAAAAAAACTTCTAAGGATATTGTAATTACACCTCCCATTGTGATTAACTTGGACGATGATAATGAAATTGCAAAGATTGATGAACAAGTGCATAATGAGTTGAAGTTAATGTTTTCATATTATATGATCTTAAATGATGATCCTCCTAATAAGAGTGTTGCATTGGTTCTTTTCCTAGTTCAACACTTGATGTTGTCCCTTTGGTTGGTTTTCCGCCTTCTGTATATACTAATCAAGATTGGGATGTATACGACCTACTATAGGTTGACTCGCATGTGCCTTAATAGTCTTTTCCTTTGTTTTCTTTTGCATGTTCTTTGTGTGATTGCATGTGCATAATGTGATCTCCTGTAATGTTCAATTTGATGTAACTCTCTCTTTATGTGCATTCCTCTATTTGTATCTACATTCTTCTATATGTTGTAAAAATTTATCTTTTAGTTTGTCTTATGTTTTCCTTTTGGGTATGCAACACAGTCCAAGGTAGGAGGGTATGAAAGAATACATGACACAAGATTTATCCTAGGAAAACCCTCAAAGGGAAAAACCCAACCTTCAAAGTTCACTCCTCATTATATTATGATCTCAAAACACATTACATATGCCACTCGGGCTTTACAGATGCTAGGCTGCAGCCCAAGAATTAAAAATAGTTCATTTAATACAATCTTCCATCGCTTCTTCCTTTTCCTCTGAGATTTCTCTACTCTATTGATCTTCTTGGATTAGAACATCTCATCACCGTGCTTCATGAATACCCTTCTTCACACTTTATTTTTGCCTTCAAAAGATTAGAACATTGTTCACACATAGAACTCACACATCTCACACATATTCCTTCCTCTGTTATTTTTGTTATCAATCTCCTCAAATCAATTGGTCTTATATATCCGCATCCAAGGATAACATCAACTACATGTCAGCCCAACCAAATACCAAAATGTGTATAAACTGTCAGCCCAAATCCATAATAAATTATCAATACGATTTAACCAAGATCAGGCAAAACATAGTAGGGACCCAAAACAACATTCCTTGAACACAAAACACCTTAAAAAATTTAGCCTCGAAGATCTACAATACACTACAATCACCCTCTCGACCAAGAATAGGAAAACATGAACTCCCAAAAGGAAATCACCAATCATGAGCACAACAATCAATGTGAACCAACAACGTCGATAGATCACAATCTAGAAACATCCACGAATCACTACAAAAGATCCAAAACAACTCAGATTATTAGAATCGCATCATCTTCTTTCAGGAACACTAACTAAAGCAATCGAACAACTATCAAAACATAGGTACTCATAACTTGATCAAATCTTCATGCGGACCTCTGAAACTTCTAGTGGATAAAATAGAGATACTTGTCAACAAACCATTTAATTTGCAACTTCTCATCCTCAATATACTAAGCTAGCCATCATACTAAACTTCACTACATTATCTACAACCTCTGTAACTGAATGTTCTTTGAATCTTTCGGATGCCCCTCCATTAGACTCTCGGGGTTATTTGAAAAGTGAACCTCTTCACTTTGGGCTAAGTTATGTCAATATCAGTGTTGCCTCTTTGAATTGATTAGTTTATATCTTCATATGTGCATGCAACTGCCTCAAGGTCGACAGTTTGTTAAAGTCCACCCTGCAAAATTACCTCAAGTGTAATTGGGATTCAACGATCTACCTACAGGCCTTGCACTACCTCACTAGTCGGTAGTCTGAGAAAGAATTCTTTGCAAGTTGCCTCAAGATCAATGTCTACTTCAATCAATTAAATTTAATAGGTACTTGCAACTGACTCAATGTTGGTGATCTATTCAAGTCCACCCTACAAAATTTCCACAAGTGTAATTTGGATACGGTGATCTACTTGCAGGCCTTGCACTACCTCACTAGTCGACGGTCTGAGCAAGCCCACCCTACAAGTTGCCTTAGGTTCTTTTTTGTCTTCTTCAATCAATTAAAAGTTAACACATACTTGCATCCTCTGAAAAAATCATATGACTTCCTTGACTCATCAATATCATTTCTAAATTTCCTCTGCAACACTTTTTGATCTTTGCATTTTCTTTACACACCTCAAAATGTTATATAATGTTTGTATACTATTCTCTATCTCTGTAATGTAGACCCCCCCTTTCTGGTTATGCTTCACATTGGTTCACTACTTTCACAAGTATCCTTAAGATCGCTAGTTCTTCTTCTAGGTCCACTATCCAATCTGATTCCTCTAAAGGTTCGCCTTCTTGTGGATAAACTAATTCTATATCAATAGGTTCTTCTTCATCTGCACAAACTATCTTTGCATCCTCTACTATTGCTCTTTCATTAGCTGCTTTGGTATTAAGTTTTTGATGACATTTAGTGCTTGATTATTTCTTCCTTCAAACATGAAAATAGGTTCCTTCTCTAGAAAATCCTCTTTCACTCCTTTGGTACCCTTCATTGTGATAAGTATTATGACTCCTGTCACTTCTCCCTCTATAGTTTGAATAACTATCCTTGTTCTAATTTGCATAAGGTCTTATTTCTTTGTATCTTGATCCTTCCTTTCCCTCAACACATGAATGCTTCAATCTGTAAAACTTTTTGAACTTATGAGCAACATACTCCCATCTTGATCCACCAATCTATCCATAATTATTTTGTATACAATCTGTACTAGGATTTATCCCTCACATTTTATCCTAACAAATCTTCTTAGAATGATTCCTTAATCCAAAAAAGTTACAAGGGTGTAAATCCCAACACAATTCCTTTTCATGTACATTCATATTACAATGCGAAAAATACATACTTTTCCTTCCCAGATCCAAATTGTTTGAACTTGCAACAACACCCTTACCTCTATAATATCCAAGGCCATCACTCTTTGTGCTCCTTATTGGTACAATAGGTTCTATCATTCCTTGCTGATGCTTTCCCAATATTTTTCCTTCATATCCCATTCTTTGCATGATTTTGAAGCCAATACCATCTCCAACAATTACAAGCTTAGTTACATTGTTATCTTCAACTTCACCTTCTACAACATCACACAAATCATTATTATCACAAGAAACATCACAAAATTCAGGCTTAGCTCTTAGATTCTTATACTCCTTCTCCAATTGGTTAGCATGTTCCTTCAAGTCAGATATTTCTTTCTTCTGTAAATTTTTCTCCTTGTTTAATTCTTTCAAACTTTCTTCTAGATATTTTCTCCTCTTGTCCAACTTCTTAAACAGCTTGAATCCTTCTTTCATTTCCTTTTCAATATCCTCAAACTTATCTAGCTCTTCTTCCAGTTCTTCATTTCTCCTTTTAATTTCTAGTTCTTCTTCAAGAGAATCACACTTGTCCTTTCCTAGTTCTTTCATCCTCTCCATCAATTATGAATTATACTTCTTGAGTTTGCACAATTCTTCCTCCAAAGTATCCCTTTCACATATTAGGTTTTATTTTTCCTTCTTTGTCCTTCTACCAATCTTCCCCATTTTGCAATAGATTCATAGCCAGCTCAATAAAGATTTGCAACTAGCCAACAGATTCACAACCAGCTCTGATACCAATTGATGTAGTCCAAGGTAGGAGGGTTCAGTGAGGCACTGTCCAACCTCATAGCTTAAACAACTAACACTCAGGTATTATAGATATGAAATGGTAGCTGGAAGATAATCAACATACATATAACAAATATGTAAGAACACATGGCACAAGATTTATCCTAGGAAAACCCTCAAAGGGAAGTACCCAGCCTTTAGAGTTCACTCATTATATTATGATCTCAAAACACATTACATATGCCACTCAAACTTTATAGATGCTAGGTCGTAGCCTAGGAATTACAAATAGTTCATATAATAAAATCTTCCATCACTTATTCCTTTTCCTCCTAGATTTCTCTGCTCTGTTGATATTTCTGGATCGAAACATCTCATCACTATGCTTCATGACTACTCTTCTTCACACTTTATTTCTGCCTTCAAAATATTAGAACATTGTTCACACACAAAACTCACACATATGCCTTCCTCTAGTCTTTTCATTATAAATCTCCTCAAAAAAATTGGTCATATATATTTGCATCCAAGGATAAAATTAACTACATGTCAGCCCAACCAAATACCAAAGTGTGTATAAACTATCAACCCAAATCCATAAGCAATTATCAATGTGAATCAACCAAGGTTGGCCCAAACATAGTAGGGACCCAAAAAAACATGCCTCGAACAAAAAACACCTTAAACAATTTTCCTCAAAGATCCACAATATGCTACAATCACCATGTCAGCCAAGAATAGGAAAACATGAACTCCCAGAAGGAAATCACCAATCGCGAGCACAACAATCAATGCAAACCAACAACATCGATAGATCACAATCTAGAAACATCCATGAATCACTACTAAAGAATGACAAAAACTCAGATTACTAGACACACATCATATTCTCTTAGGAACACCAACTCAAGCAACTGAACAACTATCAGAACACAACAGGGAAAACTTTAGTGGTGAATCTTCAGTAATTGGTGAATAATACAAGTTAGAAAGGATGTTGAATCGCCAAGTTTTTACAAAAATATAAATTTATCTCGATTAATTCTCCAATGCATTATTTTTTAAATGATGCATCATTGGAACTGATTCGCTAGTATTTTATACTGTAATTACAAATATTAATTATATTCGCCATTAATTTTATATTCCTACAATTAAGTTTTGGGAAATATCACCACTAATAATAATTTACCTTTTCATTTTAGTGATATTTTAGCCTTGAATAGGTTTTCTATTTATTGTCATCAATTTGCGTTTTAATTGAATGGCTACAAGTCAAGTCTGTGACTTTATATGCATGTTCCTTTTAAAAAGGTTGATGAGGCCCAAAATTTGATCTCCACCATTCACTGTTGCCAATAGTTCATGACACACGTCATCATCATTGTATCAATGGGACATCCCTAAGTGTCCCACCGATGATGTTCACTCGTACCGATAAGGCTTCCAATCTCAACCTGGGGTCCACCAAGGCACATGTAAAGCACTTGTGTAATTTTGGAGAATCATGAAGGGAATCTACAATATTCACTCCAAGCTCCCAGAAAGACATCCGATCAAATCTCTATTTGATCTCCACCATTCACTATTGCCAATAGTTCATGACATACGTCATCATCATTTTATTTCTGAGACATCACTAAGTGTCCCACTGATGATGTTCACTCATGTCGATATTTTATCACAGAATGAACTTACAGCCATCCGATTAAAAAGCTAATCGATGGTAAAATTTTCAAGCTTCATTTAGTCTTACTTTTCAAGTGAGATTTTCATCACGAAAGGAGCGCACATGGGGCCGTTGTCCCCACACCCTACAAGGGGGCATTACCCCCTCGACCCCCACAAGGGGGATTTTCCCCCTTGACCGCCACAAGGGTTGCTGCCCCTTGACCTCGTCGGTGGTTGCCACCCCCAGGCCCCTACATCAATATTAAAAAAAATTAAAAAAATGGGGGAACTGCGCTAACCAACTACGCAACTTTTTAAAAGATAGATTCACCATTATAATTATTTGTTTTGGTGATTATTCACTAGGATTCTCCACTGTGATTATTATTTTTTACCAATTATTCATTAAGATTCACCAGGATTTTATAATTTTTTTAGTAATGCGCATAAGATTCGCCAGGGAAAATTACTAATTTTTTCAAATAAAAGGAAAGATTTGCCAGCATTTTACACCTTCGTTGAGGGGGGGTTTCTTAAAGTTGTGCCTAGAACAAAGATACTCATAACTTGATCAAATCTTCATGTGAACCTCTGAAACTTCCTATGGATAAACTAGAGATAATTGTCAACAAACCCTTTAATCTACAACTTTTCATCCTTAATATAATGAGCTAGCCATCATACTAAACTTCACTGCATTATTTATAACCTCTGTAACTAAATTCTCTGTGAATCTTTTAGATGCCCCTGCATCAGGATGATGCAAGGAGTCAAGACATTTAGGTCTCTTCCATGTTGACCCAAAATATTTTTATGTGTTTCACTCTCTATGTGTCATTCTTCCTATTCTATGAGTATTTGGGGAATGATGACATTTCTGAGCTCTATAACAACATTGTAGCAAAGATATACTGACTTCTAATCCATGGATTGCTTATGTGTGGGGATTTTATTTTGGGAGAAACCGCTTCCTTTATTTTTCATGATGCAACTTCATTTGGGAACATATGACTTTGCATAGAGCTTTCTGAATAAGCTCACATTTCTTCTTTATTGGCTCTTTTAAAGAGAATTACTCCCAACAATGGTGCTAGCAATTTCATTACAGTGGGGGCATACATTTGTATTATTTTTAGCATTCCTCATGTTTCATTATGTGATTTTATTTCTTCTTGTGATGCATAATTTTCTTGGTTGTGTCATTGGGTTTGATGTCCTCTGAGAGCATGATATTTCTTAGCGTACAATTTTTCTCTTAGTGGTGATGATACACACTGCATTCCCTAAGTTGCAAATCTTTTACCCTTGACTTGTTGTCTCTTAGAGACATTAGGCATGATGTTCCCTAAGAAGAGACATTACATGAACTAAGCAAGATCCCTTTGAACAAACCTTAATTGCATTTTTTTTCATAAGTGTTTAGCATAACACAACTTGTTGTCCTTGTGAAGCTCAAACCCCTTTCAAGGCCACCAAGCATAAAACACTTTGCTTCCTACTGGAGCCTTTTCCTTGTTCATAAGTGCTTAGCATAATGTAGCTTGTTAGGCCTTGTGAAGCCTAAAGTTATTGTGGCTCCTTATTGTTGTTGTTAGAGGGATAGATTTGATATGTTATGGGAGCCTAATAAGATTCTCTCATTTGCTACCCATTGGGGCTCACCTAGTGGATAGTGTGAGGTTCCATTATCTTGGAGTGAGTGCACATGTCATTTCATAGTGGACCTTGAGTTCTACTTGTGAATTTCTTGGGAAAACAATTGAGATGTGTTCCACATTACATTGGATAGTTAAGGCTTCATCCACCCCCTTCTCTTAAACAAACATTTGAGGTGTGTTCCACATCGTGTTAGGATAATCAAGGATTGATCTTCCCTCTTTAGGTCTTTGATGTTGTATGATTGAGAATCTTTTTCATTTTTGCATAAATGTGTCTTGAATATCTACTTTAGTGTGAGTTTGACATGAGGTCATCCTCTCACTAAAGTGGAGGCTAAATGTAGTGTAGAAAAATGTATCCCTTTACATTTTTAGACCTAATTAGGAATTAATATTAAAATGAACCTAATTATGCCTTAACTTAGTGTTGTAATATGTATTTTACATATTCACATTAAGTTTAGGGACCTATTAATTAAAATGTACTTAATTGTGCCTTAATGTGGTGTTTTAGAGTGTACCTCTTTACACTTTCACACTTATTTAGGGCTCCTTTAATTAATTGAGGTTAATTTTCCTTAATTGGCCCCTTTAATTCAAATCCAATCCTAATGAATCACATTTTTCGAAGAGGAAACGTGACATTCGTTAATGCCTAAACATAACATTTATCATTGAACAATGTGTGTCCTAGGTGAGTGACCTAGGACCTATTCTACCATAAGTGAATATGTCCTCACTTAGACCTAGGACCCTAATTTAAATTTTGCTTTTGACAATATTTTAACATATTCAAATCTATATTCAGATGTCGGCTTGTGTTATTTGAATTTCAAGAAATTAATGCTACACACCTATAAATATAGGGTCATTTCACTATGTTTCACCTAGAAATTTCAAGCTAGAGTTCAAGAGCACTTTCACGATCATTTTAAGGCATTCAAGAGAAGATTTAGTGAAGAATTATTGTAGTAGTCAAGATCCAATTGTCATGTCAAAGTCTTCTTCCATCATGCATGTTTTTGGAGCTAATATGATGATGTATGTCTCATGATCCCTTCAAGAATTCAAGGCATTATTTCAAATCAAGTTTCAAGATCAAGATCCACATCTATTGAAGCTATTTCATGCAAGCTGTAGATTTGCATTCCAAGGTTCATTCAAGGTTTTGGTGAGTTGTGAGATTGAGTTGTTCATTCATCATTCCTTTCATGCTATTTTGTTCCATTTCAAGGTTTGACTACCAAAATGGGGTTCGACCGAGGCAAACCCCCATTCACTAAAAACAAAAAAAATTCCCTTTTGATTTGTGTTTGCAGATTTAGGTGGAAGAAATTTTGAAGATCTCTTCAAGAGAAAAATTGGAGAGCTTGTCAAATTTGCAAAATTTGTCATCTCACGAAAACTCAATTATATAATTTATTTCTGAATTTTTGAACCTGAAACTTGGGAAAATTGAAGGATTGAAATCTGTAGCAAAGAATCCCAAAAGTTGTAGACAAACCATAACTCAAAACCCATTTGTCCCTAGGTGAATGAGTCCTAGGTCAGCTTCAGAAAAACACTTTTGGTGACTAGTACACATCATCTTACCCTTCTCTAATTTGTATTTCAATTTCTATTTCCATCAGTATTGACCTTAATCTATTAGATCCAAGTTATAAATTGTATTTAGGAGTTTTTTCTATTTGTAATATTTTTCCCCAAAGTGTTGTTTAATCAGGACTCTCGTCCTTGCAAAAAAAGGAAATCAGTAGATTCACACTTTGAATTGACTCACCGAAAGTTTGATATTCCTTTCATTGTGTGGATCTCATTTCCTAATGAAATAGAGAGAAATAGGTCCCTAATTAGTTCATCCAACCCCTATTTTCCAAAACCTATTTTTTGATGTTTCAAAATAATGGATTGATTTTGATTTTTTAGTGAGAGTAGGCAAGGATGATGTGAGTGATGTGTGAAAATTAACATATATGATGTGAATTTGATCTATGTTGTGCAAATAGTATTGCATAGTGTGTGAATTCAGAGCAACGTAGAGCAAAGAAGAGTATTGATTTAGATCAATGTGAAGATTATTTTTGTACTTCATTGGAACTATAATCAAGCATATGGTAGATGCTACTATATCAGTTTAAATGGGTTATGTATCCACCTTCCTTTCTTCTTTCTTATTCTTTGTGGATAGTGAATTCACTAGACAATGATTCCACCTGTTGTGAGCATTTATGTAATATACTATATCTAGATATAATATATTGTGAGCTAACCCTCATTGTGGCTTTTCCCATTTTGGGTTTTCCACATAAAAAATCCTAGTGTTCATCTGGAATATGTGTTCATATATGTTTTCATGCTTTCATTCATCATTGTAGTTAAATATATTTTAGTAATTGGATGGGTTATGCCAAAGTGGTTTAATGGAATACTAATTCACCCCCTTCTCAATATTTTGGATGTTCAACAATTGGTATCAGAGCTTGGATCCATGGAAAGAGATTGAATTCTTTGGGAAGATCTTGGAGTTTAAACACATAGTTGATAGAATGTTTCCAATTCCTCTAGAAGAGATTCTTACTATTGAATACATAGATGAAGATTGCATGCTTGACAAAGATGGAGAACTCAAAGTTTCTCTTGAAGATATTAACAAAGTTGAAGATGAAAATAGAGATATGAAAGAAAATATGAAAGAGGAAAATGAGTGCATAAAAAAACTAAGAGATCAAATCAAGAAGTTTAGAGAAAGACATAAGGAAGTTAATGAAAAATTGAAGCAATCAAATAAAGATCTCAATGGACTGAAAATGTAAGTGGAAGAAAAGAAAAAGTTTGAGGAATTTATCTAAATGCAGTGGTAAAAATAAAGACTGATGAATGCAGAAGGCTTGAATAGGAAGTGGTAAATCTAAGATTAGATCAAGATAAATCAAGAATTCATGAGGATAGATTGAAGACAAGCTCTACAATGCTTGATGAGTTAATTGCAAGTAAAAAACTATCCAAAGAAAAAGGTAGTTTGGGACTTGAAAAAGGAGAAATCTCAAAATTAGATCAAACACCAAACGAAAAGAAGATCAGTGAACCAAAGAAGATTTAAGACAAAAAGGACAATTCAATGTTTCAAAATCAAGGAAACGATGCTAGAAGACCCCCAATAAAACAACCAAATTCTCAAATGTACTCACTTTTCAATTTTTTTTTCTCTTCTTGTAATAAATATGGACATAGAGAAATGGAATGTAGAATCAGAATGAATCAAAATACCCCATCGTTTATTGGTCAGTGCTTTACATGCAAAAATTTTGGACATAGAGCAAGTGAAAGCAAAAGTCAAATGATGAATACATACAATAATGATAGAATGATTCAATCTTTCAATAGTTATGGTTATACATGCTATGGGTTTGGAAAAAAAGATAATCAATGTAAATTTAAAATGAATGGAAGGAATAATTCTTAAAGAAATGTCATTTTCAACAATTGCAGTAGACTGAGACATACTACTAAATTTTGTAGAAGTAAAAACGCAAGGAAGGATAATCCGATATAGAAGAATGAACCAATCAAAAAGATTGATATGAAAGATGTAAAGAAGGAAATGGAAAGGCTATGGAGAAATAAAGATGATCCTAAAAACAAGGAAGAATCAAAGACTACAAATGAATCGGTACCAACCTCTGGTGTAGATAATTCCTCTGGGAATTGAACCTAGGCATTAGTTTAGGGGAAGGAATAAAAAAAAAACAAATAACCCCCTCATCTATATGAGGTTTCATGGATTGGCATGAAGATATGTTATGAAGAATGAAATGATTAATCTATGGAAGAAAATTGTAGAAGAAAATACTATAATATGGATATTTTTGGAGCTTGATAAATTGACTATACATATAGTTTTCAAGGTTACCAACTTTAGGTTTGAAGAATTTATTGTAGGGGTAGGTCAAATCAGAGTGTTAAAAGAAAAATTACTATGGAAGATTCATCTAATAAAAAGAATTTGAAGGAGAATAGAGGAGAAAAAAGTAAATTTAAAGAGTTCAAAGCATCTCTTAGTTGAAAAACATTGAAACCCTAGTTTTCCGAGCAAAATAAAAGGTATTTTGCAATTCCTACATACTCTAGTTTTCTGGAATTATCATTTGAAAGTAATATGAATGCAATGGGGACACAAAAACTTGTAGAAGTATCATAGAGATTGCAATCAGAGTTTAAAATATATTACACCAAAGTCTTAGATGAGGATCCCTTAGGTGCATTTTCACACATTCCCTTTGGGATTCTACCAACTAAAATTATTAGGACATACATTCATGGATATATGGAAGAATTCCCTCCTAGAAAACTAACTAGACTATGGTTAGATGACTTAATTGAGAATGATTTAAAGCTGAAATACAGAGTCCTGAATGAAAAGATATTGGATATATGGGAAGAGTTCCCAAAGTTTGACTACAAGAACTAAATCAAAATGGCCTTAAGTATAATTCATGATTAATTCATGTGGATTGATGAGCCTCACATGATAACAAAGGAAGAAATTAAAGAGGTAACTAGTTTATGTTCCCCCAGAGTAGTGTTAGTCCCAAAATACATCAAAAAAAAGGAAGTAATGGAAAGAACAGGTGCTACACTTGATCATAAATCCCTCACACTAGAACCTATTAGAAACCTAATACTCAGATATGCCACAATGCTCATTTGATAAAAGATTTACTATATAAATAAAGACAATTTAGTCTTTGCCATCACAGTTCATGTGGTACATGATATGGATGAGAACAAGGATGACTATGACCTTTATGAGTTTCTCCACAACAATTAATGGAGAACTTGAATAAAATTAAGATGAAGAAGCACAAATTCAAGTATGGTACATTGGTGATCTATTTACTTTTCTACTTCTTGAGTGAAGTTCTTGTAATTGGGAAATTTAATTAGACAAGTGCAAAGCCTATTGCACATCAAATAGAAGACTATATGAGTAGTCTTGGTGATATGAATACTCGAGATAATTTCTTTCTATAAATGGGTATGTGCAGGATCATGATGGGCAAAAAAGTGGCAATATGATGGGTATGTGCAGGATCATGATGGGCAAAAAAGTGGCAATATGATGGGTATGTGGCTGATGAATTTTTTTTACCCAAAATTGATGAAATGAAAAAGGTTTTTAAAGGATATTCTCAGCTTTCCACCAATATAAATTATGCTTTACTTTGAATTTAATAAATAATTATTATTCATTTTCTATTGAATTATGACTAAAGTCCTAATTTTTAGGCTGATTGAAAAACATATATAGCTTTCAAATGGTATCATATTTTTTTAATCCAAAACATGTGTCACATTCTATGCTTTGCATACTATAATATTAAAAAAGAAAAAAATTAATTTCATGAAGTTTTGACCAAGTTAAGGTGGTCAGACATACGAGTCTTTATATTTTTTAAAAGTTGTCATAAAAAAATTATAATTAATTATTTACTTGGAAAAAAAATACAAAAAAATATGCATCACATCAGGACATGAGTCCTCTAATTATATCTGAAATTGAAGTACTACTGTATTGAAATTTCAAATTTTCACCAAATAGTTTTTTTTTTTGTAAATAAACCTAGTAATTTAGAAACTACAATCAATTTTCTACAGATTCTATTCTTACATATTTTTGAAATAATATAGATAACTTATTTAAATTTTTATGTCAAGTTGCCTAACTCTAATTTTTCTGAATTTTTTGCCACTTAAGGGCCTATTTTTTCCATGATGATCCTGCACATACCCAAATATTTGCAATATTTTAGAATATAATGAACGGAAGATAGAGAATTCCCAGAAGTGTGGTAAGGAGATACATAAAATACCTTAACTTTATTATCTCCACTAATTTTTGCTTTATGGAAGTAATTGAACCTAGAACTATTTGGGTTTTAGAACTAGATTATGAAGTGTTAGAAGTAGAAGTTGTTGGCTATGCAAAAGTATTACTAAGTAGTCCCAAAGATCCCAGTAGACCAAGGTTAATGGATAGAACTAGAGCTGATATGAGTACAATAGAATCCTTAGACAATGCTAATAGATCAAGTGTGAAAAGGAAAGTCACAGATAATCCTCTGGTAGAAAGGAGACTCAAGAAAGAAGTCACAATGCAAAAGGATATTGGTATCAACATTGTTGAGGAAGGAGAAATGTACATGGCCATTGCTCAACATGAGCATGAGGTCACTAATAGAACTAGTAATGTACAAGAAAATGTTAATTTGGATGAATTAGTAAAAACACTATAGAAGATGACCCCTGGTACAAGCATTGATACATCATTACCTGCAATGGATAATTTCAAATTCTTGATTGATTCCTTCATGGAATATGCCTCCAGACTAAAAGGACAAGATAAAACAGAAGTTGAAACAAGGATTATAAAGAAGAAATTATTGGATATCACAGAAAAGTGTGCATCTTCACATACCAAAACTTTACAAAAATATTGAAGGATGTACAAGCATGTGAAGAATAAGAAAAAACATTACCTCTATATTGTATGAACTATTTAGATGCCACACAAAGCATACAAAATTCCATGGATGAAATTGAGGGACAAATAAGAAGTGCATCTAAGACCTATGATCCCATGCAAGATAGAGATGAATAGACTTGTACTATCATAATGAAATTACATGAAAAATTCCTTATTTTTCAGAGCCAAAAAGAAGGGATAATTAGACAATTTTGGAAGCTAAGGGACTTGGTGAAGATGAAATATATACCTACCTCAAGTGCCCTTGCTAGTACAAATAGGATTTCAAAGGTAAATCTTAGTCTTGGTACTTTGGAAAAAGGAGAAGAAGCCTTAGTGGAACTTGATTTATAGCATAAAACACTTGTAGTAGCATAGAAACATTAGGAAGAAGGAAAATCTGCATGGCAAGTTATCTTCCAGAAGCTTCATGGGTCAACATATTTAGGTTGATCATTTCTTTTTTGGTTTTCAGATCCTTTTTTCATATATACAGAAGGTATAGAAGATTTTTTTGGTTAACTTTCTAAGGAGGAGTATACAAAGTCTTTTGATACTAGTGCACCCTTTTCCATTGATGTCAAAAGGGGGGAGATATTTGAAAAACATTTGGAGAGTTGTGGAAATATACTTGGGAAAGATATTTGAGGAAAGATATGTGTAATGGGGAGAGAAAAGGTTTTGGAGAATGTTTTTTTGGTATGCATGTTTCCATCAATTAAAAAGGGGGAGATTGTTGGAAGCTTGTCATTGTTGATGTAGTTTGGCAACATGAGCATGATATTGAAATAAAGGAAAATGGGTGTTTAGTTGTTGAGATTACCAAAATGGATTGACAAACCAATTAGGGACCCATTCTTCTTTAATTCTTTAGGAAATGAGATCCCAACAAAGGATTGACTAACTACCCTTAGGAAAGTCAAATCTATGGAGGAATCTTCAGATTTCATTTTTTTGCAAGGATGGGGGTCTTGATTAAACAAGACTTTGGGGAGAAAAACAAAAAAATGTGAACTAACTCCAAAATGGAATCTATGACTTGGATCTAATAGATTAAGCTCAATACTAATGGAACCAAAAATTGAAATGGAGATCAAAGAGAGGAAAAATGATATTTACAAGTCACCAAAAGTCAGTTGCTAAAGATGATCTAGGACTCATTCACCCAGGGGTGAATGGGTCTTGAGTTAGAGTTTGTCTATGACTTTCAGGAGCTTCTACTATAGATCTGAATCCCTCAATTTTCCTAGGTTTTAGGTTCAGAAAGTTGAAAATAATTACTACAAGTGAGTTTCTATGAGATGACAACTTTTACAACTTTGACAAGTTCTCCAATTTTTCTCTTCAAGAGATCTTCAAAATTTCTTCCACCTAAATCTGCAAACACAAATCAAGAGGGAATTTTTTTTGTTTTTAGTGAATGGGGGTTTGTCTCAATCAAACCCTATTTTGGTAATCAAAGCTTGAAATGAAACAAAATAGCATGAAAGGAATGATTAATGAAAAACTCAATGTCAGAACTCACCAAAACCTTGAATGAACCTTGGAATGCAAATCTACAACTTGCATGAAATGGCTTCAATGGATGTGGATCTTGATCTTGAAACTTGATTTGAAAGAATTCTTTGAATACTTGAATGGATCATGAAAACTACATCATCATATTAGCTCCAAAAACATGCATGATGCAATAAGACCTTGATGTGACAATTGGATCTTGATTGCTACAATAATTCTTCGATAAATCTACTCTAGAATGCCTTGAATTTCTCTTGAAATTCTCTTAATCTTTCTAGGATCTTGAATTTCTTTCCTAGGATTTTAATTGATGAAATGACCTTATATTTATAGATATGTATCCTTAATTTCTTGAAATTCAAATATCACAAGCGAACATCTGAATATGGATTTGAATATATTAATAAAATGCCAAAAAAATAATTTAAATTTAGGTCCTAGGTCTAGGTGAGGACCCATTCACCCATGGGTGAATCGGTCCTAAGTCACTCATCTAGGACACAAAGTGGTCAATGAGAAGTGTTTTGTTAAGGCATTAATGAATATCGGGTTTCTTCTTTGGAAAATGTGATTAAATAGGCTTGGATTTGAATTAAAGGATCCAATTAAGACAAATTAAGCTTAATTAATTAAATGAGCCCTAAATAAGTGTGAAAGTGTAAAGAGGTACACTTTAAAACACAAAAAATAAGGCATAATTGAGTCCATTTTAATTTCCAAATTAATTGTGAAAATGTAAAGGGATACATTTTTCTACAATACAAATATCTACATTGTATATGATCTAGTTTTTTCATTGATGTAAAAATTATTGTGGATCATTCTAACATTTCTTGGAAGTATTCTTGAAGACATTTGTATAAAACAAGTTGGTTTGGAAACTATGGTTACATAGGAAATTGGCTAAGTATTCCTTCTAATAGTATAATGGCTTAGTGCATCAGTTTTTGGGTCCACACTACAGTGCAAGTAGAGATATCACTTTGTGATTCTAAATATAGATTTAAAATCATCAAATGCATGTATATTAAATATTTTATGATGTTTTTTGAAGTACCCTAAAAGATATAAACGACAGAGTTAAACTTTGTGTATTGCAACCATTTTCTAAATAGAGTGTCAGTTTGGGAGATTCCACATTCCTTCATAGATAATTATTTTGTTTTGTGATATTTAAGATAAGCTTGTGGATGTTGGTTGAGTGGGAATTCAAAGTAAGATCAATTTTTGAGTCACACATTTGACATATTGGGTAAAATAGATGGAAGTTTTGTGTTTAGGTCTTATTTGGGGTCGACCTAGCACATTTTATGTTAAGTGAAGGATAAATAAATGTTGCTATCCTATGTAATATATTTTATAGGTACATCCCATCCTATCTTAAGGTAAATTAAATTTTGAATTAAGGTGTGAGATGTGGATAAAACATCTTGAGAATGACATGTTCAATTTTGTGTGTTACTTCTAATTAGGCTGACATAATTGAAGTTACACTTGATGTGGATATAAATAATGGATTGATTTTTCTGTTTTAGTGAGAGTAGGAAAGGATGATGTGAGTGATGTGTGAAAAGTAACATATATGATGAAAATTTGATATGTGTTGTGCAAATATTATTGCATAGTGTGTGAATTTAGAGCAGAGCAAAGCAGAGAAGAGTATTGATTCAAATCAGTGTGAAGATTATTTTTGTAATCCATTGGAAGTATAATCAAGCATATGGTAGATGTTATTTTATCAGTTCAAATAGGTTGTGTAGCCACCCTCATTTAGTCTTTATTATTCTTTGTGGACAATGAGTTCACTATACAATGATTCCACCTATAATGACCATTTACGTAATATAATATATCTGAATATAATATATATTGTGAGCTAACCCTCACCATGGTTTTTCCCATTTTGGGTTTTCCACATAAAAATACTGGTGTTCATGTGTCATATGTGTTTATAGATGTTTTCATTCTTTCATTCATAATTGCAGTTAAATATATTTTGGTAATTAGATGGTTTATGTCAAAGTGGTTTAATGGAATATCAATTCACCCACCCTCTTCGTATTCTGGTGTTCAACAAAGTTATACTCCCTAATAGAATTGATAAGGTGACGCAATATGATCAAGATGATTTGATAATGCTACACTAAGTTCAACCATTGTGAACAAAAGAGAAGTGACAATTTCAATGTCAAAATAATGCCAATGTATGCGCCCACTTTGAAGGAATTGCTAAACACCATGGTGTGAGTAATTTTTTTAAAGTAGAAATGATATATGAAAAACATTAAAAGGGATATGAGAGATTATTTAGGAAGCCCTATGCCAATCATATGTTTCCAAATAAATATACATCATGGAAATGAGGTTTACCCTATTGGAACACAACAATCTAATGAGAGGAGGGGTGAATTAGTAGATACTAAAACTTAGCCTTCAAAAGCCCATAACACCAAATATATGTGGAAAACCCAAGATGGGAAAAACCACAATGAGAAATGTTGCTAGGATCTACTATCCTAATCCAGCCTCACAAGCAATGAAGTTCAGTTAGAATAATTTAGGACACCAACCCAAGGGAACATCAAATCCTTGATTTAGGAGCACCAAATCCAAGGAGACACCAATCCCCTACTCTAAGAACCAACTCAGTACATATGATGCAACAACCTCTTACAAAAATTAAAGCTCAAATATGCATATAAATGGTTCTACATAAACTTGAGATGCATCAATACATTCAATACATTGTTGCACCTACAGCAATTCACACTCTACTATTATGGTTGCACACTCAGCATCACACACCTCTTCTCTGCACTCTCCTCTACACCTCGATCACTCATTGTTCAATCCTGCTACACTGCAAACCTCTCCCTTTTTGTAGTGTCTCATACATCTACACTTTGTTGAATGCAAACCTAGATTATATTATGTATTACAATCTAGAACTTCCTTGCATGTGCATTATGTCTTCTTTGCCACTCTCATTGCTTCCTTACCATCACAACTGCATATTCATAACTCTATTTTCCCACACTCTACAACTGCATACTCCTCTTTGTACAAGCAGATGCAACCTACACTCCACTACTGAAGTAATTCAATATTTTAACAATATCCAATTGTCGTTTGTCTCAATCATACTGCAATCTCTACCTCAAGATTCTCTCTACTATCTAGATCATCTCCATCTTACTGTTAGGGTTTTCTTCATATGATAACTTCACCAACAAGCTTCCTCTACCTCAAGCCACACACACCACTGTCTAGCTCATAATTAAGATATCTGAGAGTTTACCAGACAATGCCATATCTTGTATCGAGCTTCCCAACATTTATTTTTTTTATAGATATTTTTATTTCATTCTCTTCCTTTCATACCCTAAGATTGGATATGCAATAACTAAATCCTCCTATCCATTCAATTTGATTTGATCATGATCACCTCTGCAATATATTTCACCAACTTGAAGATTAAATTTTCATGTACATTGGTCACTAGTGCAGTTGGACCAATTAATTCTTTCTCTTGTGTCTATTACTAGTCAAAACCCTCATTCACACTGTTGTAGCCATTTTATATCTTTTCTTTTGAATCTGGGTCATTGATGTTCTCTTCGTGCCATGATCTAGAATTCTTTTCATCATATCTTTAAAACCTTGTAATCATATGAACCGCCTTTGATCCTATGCCATTTATCTTCACTGACTAATGATCACTGCCAAATCAATCGCCAAACAATTTGCATTGTAGATCTCCTCCATACACTGCTTGCAATATGTGAGGTCCACCAAGACACATGTCCAAAACCTGCTAATCCGTGATCTTTGACAATGAGCCCACACAAACTTTGCACGGCTTGTGGGTGGTTGCCATTTCTCATCCATATCATCACCACGCAACTAACAACAATGATGTGAGTTTTACTACCAATCAAATCTTCCTTCACCACTTGTCATTGCACGTCACCAAACTCCATCGTTGGCCTCCTATTGAGTCCCAATTAGCTTATCACTCCATCGAAGGGTCATCTTCCAAATTCCTATCGACACACCAAAGTCACATCGATGTGAAAATCAGCACTGAATACATCCATATCATCACCTCATCACTCTTTGATCTACTACTTACTTTTCATATGTGGGGTCCACTAGGCAAGTGATTGCCACATGCCATCCTTTCATTTTCCTTATGATGGTTAATGCACACCATCCTTCATCTTCATCACCTTTCACTTAGTCTGGTCCCACTAGACTCTACAGTAAGCACCATCTGATCTCCAAGGATCAATCTTCACCATTCCTCGCTAACCCCACAGGTCTTGATTGGGCCCCACTGAAATCTAAGTGGGGTATGTGTGCACCATACAATCTCCAAGGCTTGACCTCCATTGTTGAGCAAAGCAAAGAAAAATATTTGCATGAGCGAAATAGGAAATATTATAGGTGTTGAATATTTGTTGGGCTGATAAACATAAGGTGAAGGGACCAGTCATACCTATGACTTCAAAGAAATAAGTTTTAACTTATGTGACCTTCAGCCACCGATACATAGTCACCATCGAAAAGCTCTTGTCATTCCAATAAAGCCCTTCTTACACCTTATCACTCCATTCAATTTCTGAATACCTTCATTACTATCAGGCCCCACTACCACGTCCACCTTATTGGGTCCCACTCAGAGTGCTTCCTTCCTCCTTATCACTCCATCACTAAGTCACTAAAAACCTAATCCTCAAAACCTCTTGTCAGAGGTTATGAAGTTCTAAAAACCCATGACTCTCTAACAACAAAGAGATTGCTAAGTCACTAAAAACCCAAACCTTAGAACCTCAAAGTTGCTAAGTCGGAAGGTTATGAAACTATAGAACCCTAAGGCTTAAGTGAGAAAAAAATTGGAATCCAGTGAGCTAAGTTATTACTTAAACTTCCTATAACCTCCAAACACAAGTCACTATCAAAATATAACATTTTGAGGATGCCATGATTGTAAATACATTAGGGCTTATCTGTAAGCCCTAGAATCAACCAAGACTAGAAATAAATCATTTTTAGAAGCATCCTTCACTTCCTTGATCTACAAAGCACGTCACTAGAATGCTCTTAAAAAACCCATATCGAATCTGCCACCTAATTTTCCATTATATCCACTGCTCTCACACTCATCCTTTGTCATTATGTGAAATAGTCTTCCCTTTAGGATCAATTCCTATTACTTTTGATCTCTTCTTTTACATTGATGAAATTATTTAAATTAATGCCAACATCCTCCTTTACCATATTTCCTCATTCATCATGCCAACAATCTCCCTTGCATGATTTAACTCATCACCTTTCTAATACCTTCATGACATTAATGAAAAAATTATGTGCTTTTACACAGGATCAACACTTTTCTCCTTTGATCCCCTTTTGACATCAATGACAACATATTCCAACAATCTACCCCTTTGTCACTGATGGAAAAATTTAAATGCTCAAAGATAGCAATTAACTAATTCAACATTTGTACCAGTATCATCTTTACTTTCTACTTCTATTTCTACTTTCTCCAATGCTCCTCTTTGAGCATTTGCATGACTTTATCCACTTTTTACATCAATGGAAAAGGGATCACTCCTCCTAAAATATTTCCCCCCATTTAAAAATTATAGCAAAGGGTCTAGTTGTTCTCTAAAATCCTCCTCTGAAGTGTCATAGAGACTTACTCCCCCTTTGACTGATACCAATTGATCAATTATTGTTCTTATAACAGATGTTACTCTCAACCTTTACTTCAATGGAAAAATCATGTTCTCCAACTTCTTTGTATCAATTACCTTTAACTAATTCTAGTTGAAGTGACATTATACACTCTAACCTAATTAAAGATACTATAATTCATGACCTATACAAATCAGGTCTGATCTCAAAGGAAGAATTCTCCTTTTGTTCTATACCAATTCACTTGTATTTCTAATACTACTTGATGGAGATCTAATTCATGTTTTGTAATAATTGATATTCTTGTCACCAATTGTTGATGTCACATCCTAAAATCAATACTCTTAAGATTAACTGATACTAATATTTGAAAGCTAACAATGCATAGGTCTTCACTAGTGACATATCCTTCTTCACTGCACACCAGTCTGAGCATGCTTGCCTTTATGCGCCATAACAAATCATAATCTTAACTACACTATACACTGATCTGAAATATATATAATTTCCCCCTAAAACCTTACTGTGTTGCCAAAAAGTGTAGCCTTGACACTTTTTCACTCATTTGGGCCTTTTCCCTTGGATTTTGGCCTAATTTTTCTTTGATCTAATTTTGTAATGTGGCCAACACATTCACATTAGGTCTTGAATGCTTGCAAATCAACAATAACATAACAGTCTTTTACAAAGGTGTTCTGAAGTGTTGTAACACATCTTCCCACTTTTCTAAGACCCTTTCAACATAATTCACCTTAACAACCCCTTTTCACCCCTTTTCAAGCCTTGTGCCAAAGTGTTGTAAAGTGTTGTAATGCATTTTCACACTTTCCTAGGCTTATCATCAACAAATTCACCCTTCCTTATGATAAATTGGTCCCTTAATGTAATTTTAGGCCTGACTTAAGTGTGTTTTGGAAGGCAAGCCTAATAATCATCATTAAAGATCACTTAATTCTCAACCACCACTTGAATTTGTCCAAGTGGACTAGGTCGCCACCTTGGGCGACCTAGTCCCTTTAGGCATAAAATTTAAAATTTAAATAAAATTCTTATAGGAATTTACCTCCAAAACCCTAAGGTTGTCCTATCATGTGCTATTTTTAGGAAATTAGGGCATAACATGTATAAATAAGGGTTTTCGCCTTCATTTCACCACCTCCTAACATCATTTTTCATCTTCACAAGCATTCTTGCACTCAATCTTCTCAAGAAAGCATTCAAGAAGAAGGCACTTCAAGCAAACTCCATTGGAGTTTGTTCTTGCATGTTGCAGACATCTTCAACAAGGGTTTGGTGAGTGTTTACATTTATTTTATTGTTCAATCATCTTCCCTTTCATTTCTATTTCATTTGGGTTTGATTATGAACATGGAATTTGACTAACACAAACCCCTATTCTCTAACCCTAACCCTTTCCTTCTCTTTGCATGTGTGATTTATAGGTGTGTATGTAGATTTGGCAAGGATTAAAGTGTTGAAAAGGGTGCCATCATTCCATCTACATCAACTGAAGTCATCAAACCCTATAAGGAGCTAAAAGACAACTTGCAAGTCATTTTATGAAGATTCAGACACAGGTCTCTATCAGAAAGAGAAGTGCAAGTGGGGGGCTATAGATTTAGACATTGAAACTATCAAAGCTACCAAGAGGACTAGGTCACCATCATTGGTGACCTTGTCCCTATACCAATCCTGAAAAAGGGTTTTACCTTTCTAGATACCCTTTTATCAGAAACCCATTCTGGAAAGTTTCCCTAGAAGACGACTAGAGCACCCATTCTGGCATAAGTGTCCCTATGTAGATTTCCCATAGATTCCAGAACACTCTAAAGCTCCTCTGCTGCAACTTTCAATTCTGAGGTGCACCATCTTTGTATTTTCCAGTTTCTTTCTAGTTTGCATACATTTAGGTCATTTAGTTTGCTTTGCATATAGTTTACATTTGTTTTTTTTACATTTCATAGTTAGTTTAGCTTCATTACATTTCAACATTTAGACACACTTCATCACACACAACACAACCTTATTCAACCCATACCCTTTGAATGAAATCATCAAAAAACAATATCATTAGGTGAAAGAGTGTTATTCTTCCTAAACAAGCTCCTAGGTGAAAAACCCTAGGGGCCTATTTGGGAGAATCCTCTTTCCCTTTTAGCATATATATTTATCTTTTTGGTGGACCTGACCGTAGATCACTTTTTAATCTTCTGATTTTACAGTTGCATCTTAGGACAAAGCTTGCATTGCATTAGGGTTTTGCATTGTTTGCATCCTAGGGTTTGTAAAAAAAAGTGCATTAGTGAAAATTTCATGTTAGCTTGCACTTTGCATTGAATTTTCATTGAAAAAGTACAAAAGAATTTGCATTTCCATTCTGTGTTTGCATCAAAAAAGCATAAAAATTATAAAAACTAGTCAAAAATTCATTAAAGTGTCAAAAATATTATTGTTGGGACTAGTTCACATTGGATGTTGTGGTTTTGTTGCTAATATGTGGTTTTCATTGATGTCAAAACTATTAGCATTGATGATTTTGAAGGATGTATATGTCGAGGATATTGAGAAAATTGTAATAAATATATTGTAGGAGGTTTGTGAAGTTGAGAAGGTTAGAGTGATGGAAAGTTATGTACATTGATGGTCAAAAGGTGCACATTAAAGGGTTTGTTTTTGAGCCTATCTAGTATGATGTTTGGAATTTTTAGTGGTACACATCAAGATTGGAGGAAGTTATGAAGTTTTGTGTTTGTATAGTTATTTTGTTACTGTAGCAGGTATTTCTGGAAGAAGAGAATGCAATTATGTTAAATTGAGTTATTATGTATGTTGATGTGATTTTTAGTGATGTTTCTAGATCATGCTCTATCAATGTGGTATGTACGCATTGATCGGTGTGTTCATGATCGAAGATTTTCCTTTGTGTGCTCGAAGTTCTTATGTTCTTGGCTGACATGATGGTGGTAGTGTGTTGCGTATCCTTATGGATTAATCTTTTATTGTGTGGTGTGTTTGAGGATGTTGATTTAGGTCTCCATTACTATGTGACCAACTTAGGTTGGTGCACATTAATATTTGTTCATGAATTGGGCTGACAGTTGTGATTTATTCTTTATTTGTGGTTGATAGAGTTGTTGATGTAAATTCATGTAGCAGATATATAAGAACAATTATTTCTTCATTTTGGAGGGCATGAGTGCGAGAGTGTGTGAGTGTGTGGTGTGTATGTGAAATGTGCGAATAAAGATCAGACCATTTGATTTCAAAGCAGAGTGTGAAGAATATTGAGTGAAGTGTGAAGAAGTGTTTTTGTGGCTAATTGGAACTGTTCTATGTAAGGCAGTAAGCCTTCCCTTTGAGCAGTGAACTCTAGATAGTGTGCCTAAATGTATGTGCATTCCCTATTCATTTTTTATTATACTTCTAATAGGGTATAATCTTGTGGACTAACATCCACCATGGTTTTTCCCTTAATAGGGTTTCCATGTATAAAATATTGGTGTCCATGTGTCTCTAATGTGTTGTTGATTTATGCTTTCACTATTAATTATTAGATCTAAGATTAAAGGTTGGTTAAGGTTGAATAAGTTTAAATTTTGTAACAACTAATTCACCCCCCTCTTAGTTGCCTATCCTTGTTTTCCAACAATTGGTATCAGATCTAGTTCCTCTGAAGAAGTTTAATAGCTTGAGGTGATCCCAGATGGCATCATACAAGAAGGATAGTCCTAGATTTGATGGTACAAACTACTCCCTTTGGAAAGTCAAAATGGAGTGTCATTTGAAGTGAATTAGTGAGCCTTTCTGGAAGATTACAAAGAATTCTTATACTATTCCTTAGAATGGTCCCTCTACTAATGATGAGATCAAAGAAGCAAAAACTCATACTAGGGCTATAGAATAATTTCTAAGTTCTTTGACAGATTCAAAGATGAAAAATGTGATAGGTATAAAGACTACACATGAGATTTGGAAAAAGTTGGAAATATTGTATGAAGGAGATGCACTAGTGAAAGTTGCGAAGCTACGAATTCTGAAAGGAAAGTGGGAGAAAATGAAGATGAGAGAAGATGAAAACATCTTTTCTTTCACACAAAAGGTAAATGAACTAGTGATAGGCATTAGATGTGCTGGTGGAATTTTTGTAAGAAGATGAGATTGTGGCTCAAATACTTAGATCTATGCCTACTTCTTACAAAAAAAAAGCTCATACTATAGACACGTAAAACCGACCAAGGCCTACAAGCAACATTTTACCACCTTTCATCCTAGCATAATTATGACATTTTAATTATGTTTCTAATCCACCTTCAACTATTAATTGAATAATTCATAATTATTTAATTAATTCATGATCTTTCATTCTTCATGATTATTAAATAAATAAATCTTATTTATTTATTTAATGTGCCACTAATTGTCAAAGTCTTCTCATAATTAAATAAAATCATCAATTTATTTAATTAATCTTTATCATTAATGTCCTCCTGATTATTAAATAAATATATTGTAATATATTGATTTAATATGTCACTAATTCCTTAATCCTCTCTTAATTAAATAAATTCATTAATTTATTTAATTATTTAACTACCTTTTCTCAATTAAATAATTATCCTTAATTATTTAATTTCCTTATGTGACATTTCCTTCTTTTTAAATAAAATAATTTATTTAAAAAAGACTTCACATAGTTAACTGATTCTTCTTTTAGTAATTAATTTCAAAAATTAATTACTCATTATCTCACAAATCCATATTTTGAATTAATTTAATTCAAAATGGAAATATTCTTCTACAAATCAAGTAATTGCTAAAATTACTAATTTTCTAAAATCTCATCCTCTTATCTCTTGATTTTTACTAATTTCATCTCAATGTCACATTTATTCTCCACCATTGATTTAATTTCTTAAATTAAATATTGTCCACACATTTGGGGATCTTTACCCTAACCCTAATTGAGAGTTTCCATATTGAATCTTGACCTTCAATTCTAGGGCATTTCTCAATCTCTCATCTCATCCGTCCATTCAAGATTGTATTTTCTATAAAATGACAATCTTGATCTCATTTTTGGCATCTCTTATTTTTTGGTAATCTCATTATTGTCATCTTTAATTAGCATATCATATTTAGGCTTATTAATAATTTGCATTTAGAATTTATTTTCTATTTGCACAGAGTTTTTAAAGAAATCCTTCAAAGATTGGCTTAGGACTAGACATTTTAGAGTTTTGCTCACACACAATCTAAGGGCACTCTTCATCACAACAAACCAAGGAGGTGCAATGGAAATCAGCCATGGAGGAGTGAAATGGGTGAGGCTGTTCTAGTTTCATTGCCTTTCTCATTATTTATCCTTTGCATTCAATATTTGAGGATTTTATTAATATGCATGTGTTACTAACCTAGCTATACCTTTCAGGAAAATATCCATCATTACAATGGTGAACTTGACCCATTAACACATTTTTGGAGGTTCTCGTACGGCCTCCAATTTTGTTTTGTAGGTACAGGAGTACAGAACGATGCAACTGCCAGCCTACATGATGCAAGTGCTCTGTTGCACCGCATTTGTGCTTGCAAATGATGCATCTAACCTGTCGCAATGCATATGAGCTCATGAATGATGCATTTGACATATTGCCACACATTTGACAGAACTAGAACAAATGAAATACGGAGCTGCATCTTCTATTTCACACTGCAAATGACTAGTTATTCTCATTCTTAAATTCTTGTCTGGATCTGATGCCACCGCGACTAGTAGTTTTATTGATGTATGGGGATTAAAATGAACCAATCCTAGGATAAACACTTAAATTTGGAATTTATCAATCCTAGGATAGTCACCAAACTTTCTTTTATGTTGGTTAAAATGAATCCAATGCTTGTTGTGAAGCAACATCTTCACTTAGTGTAGAAAATCATCATTTGGGTTTAAAACTCAACCATTTGTTTGTTGTGCTTGTTGGGTATTATGTATATGCTCTCCCCTTTACTGGGTGATCAAAACACAAGACTTACCTATTTCATCTTTATGCATTTTATGTTTTATTAAATCCTTTAGAAGGCTTGTCGTAGTGGGAAAAAGTACTCACCCTATGGGAATGACCTAAGTGGGAACAACCAAAGCCAGGTTTTCCAACCCACTATAATCAAAAGTGAATTTTGGGGAAACCCATATTCAACAGAAGTGAGCAAGATAACCATCCCCAAAATATTTGATGTAAAGATTGGGAGGTCTCTTGAGGGAGTTTATTTATTGCCATGCCGAACGAAAACCTTTACTATGAACCATAGTGTAGAAATCCATCCGTGTTAGTATCCAAACATCATTTCAATCATAGTGCAAGGGGAGGGAAGAATCTACCCCCAAGACACTCACCATATAATCACCACAGATTGTTTGCTCAGGGGATCAAGAAATCTAACCTTGAGTACACACTTGGAAAAGAGAAAAACATGGGCACCCTCTAGGGGGTGACATAGCTGTGTGATTCAACATGATTTTAAGCTGTGGGCTATGATTGCTATGATGACCCTTTGAACATTAAGAGTGTGTCTGCTTGAAGTTTCTTCTTGTTCAAATACCAGTGAAAATAAAAAAGGGTCATGCTCGATCCTTGAACATACACTCAATGTTCTAAATTCTATGTTTTACCTAGATCAACAAACTCAACAAATGAACATCCAACTTGCCTAAATCTAAAGCAAATTGGTCAAATTGTGGAATTTTTTTCTAAGCCACAATTGCTCTATTAAGCTGGAAGCGCTTTGTCAAACCGCAATCACTATACTTTGAGCCACAATCTCTCTGCTAAGTTGCAGTTGAAACATGAAGAGTTGCATTTGCTTTGATGATCCACATTCGCTCTGATAAGTCGCTTATGAATCATCCTACACCGCAGTCACTATACTGAGTCACATTTGCAAGTCCCAAAACCACATTCGCCGGTCTGAACCGCATTTGCTCTATCATGTTGCATTCGCTGTGATGCATTTGCAAACATTTCAAACCTTCTTATCACTGTCAAAACTGAAAGTCCACAACTTGTCTTTAATTCAATCAAGTCTTCCTTCACTGTTACAGTTCAAACCAGACTCTGAATTGCTCAACTTCCCTCAAGCATTGCATTATAGGTACCCTTTTTAGGAGCACAATAGGGTTCCATTTCTAGTCCATTAGATTGCATTGGTAACTTCACCATCTCCTTAGACACTTACTTTTGCAGATTTTAGAATTAGACTCTTACCATTCATTTTCAAAACTTTGCATTCAATAGCAGGTTATCATTGGACCCAATTACCCTTTGTCATTAGTCAAAACTTTTTTGAATTATTTCCCAGTCAATAGTCTAGTGTGGAAACCTCACTTTGTCCTCTTTTTAGTCCGTTTATGATCCATTGGTCTTCCAAAATTGAATCATTGCAAAAAAATTGTTTGCTCAAGTTGTCCTCCTTAGATCCCTCAATAGTGAGTATGTTCTTAGGCTCATTTAGTTGCATACCATTTAGCATCTCCATTTTAGTGTCACACCATTTGCATTCACAAATATTTAGCCTCATTTTGGTCTCACTTGCATTTCATAACATTCCTAAAATTCCCAAAAAGAAAAAGAAAAAAGAGAGAACCCAAAAATATAGTGTCATACTTAGATCATTCTCCCAATCATCCCAAAGTTGAGCAAAAATTTTATGGTTGAAACTAGATTACAAAAAAAGAAAAGACTCATGGATTCCTTTAGACAAGACACCAACTTTCTTGGTTTCACAACTGGCATGGATTCTTTCCCAAATGACACAAACAATCATTCTTATCACATGGGAAATCCTAACATCAATCATTTTAGTGAGATGAACATCCCACCATCTCCATCACATACTTTTGAACCATTTATCCATAGAGATCAAAATGGGGAAGTCTTTGAAGAAGACTTATTAGCTACTACCCAACACCTAGAAGTTCCTGCTTTTGTGGAGGAAGTGGTCTTAAATGACTCTTCTAGATTCCTAGCTATGCTCCTTGACCAAGGGGCTAAATTACCAAAGGGATTTGATCTTAACACTCTTAGAGAAACATCTCCAAATCCCTCATCAAACAATCATTCCATGGGAGTCTCTTCACAAAATGTCATCAACACTATCAATGCTACCTCCCTTGGTCACATTACCACCACAACCAACACAACATCTATTGGTGTATCATCTACCCAAACCAACACTACATCACAATCCATCCTCCAACAAACATCCACCATCCCTCCACAAACAATGGGTGCAACCACCTCAAACCTCTTTAGAACTTCATCTAGCTCCATGAGTACATCAACAAACCTGTTATTAGGTTCTTCAAATGCTATGGCAACCAACTCATCCAACCCTTTTGGGAGAAATAAACAAAGAATTGTCATACAAGGCACCTAACCTAATTCCTCATAGGTTAATACCTATGGGCCAAAACACCAACATTCCTCATGGCCACAATTTATTATTTGGGCAAGGCAATCAAGGCCCTCGATCCTTCACTCCATTTGGGCATCAACAAGCTCAAAATCAACAAGGCCCTCAATCCTTCACTCCATTTGGGCATCAACAAGCTCAAAATAAAAAAGGACCTCAAATTCAGTTCAACATGGTAGGATCTCACATCCCCACTTATGCCTCTCAAGTTCATACACAACAGCACACCCCTCATCAAAACACTCATTTCCAACAATCGCATAATCAGAACACTGACTTTGCTCACCGACAACCAATTCCAAATAAACACATCTCATCACAATAGGTGGGCACTCAATCTATCCCTATCACCAACATGTGTGATGCTACCAACAACCAAATTGTGGAAGCACTCACACTCCAACTCGCTGCTCTTCAAACGCAAGTGGAGACCTTGCAACAATCTAACAAAAAGTCATACATGTCACATGACTTGTGTCCGTATCCATTTCACACAACCTTGTATATGCCACCCTTTCCTCATGGATATGTGGTACCTCATTTTCCCAAATACAAAGGAAAAACAAACCCCATTGAACACATAAGAGAATTCATCACTAGTTGTATGGACATTACATATGAGAAAACTTATCTCATGAGACTTTTTTCTAGAAGTCTCGTAGGTCATGCACTAGAATGGTTCTCACTATTTCCCAAGGGAATTAAAACATGGGATGAATTGGAAAACAAGTTTGTTGAAAACTATTCCTATAACATTGACACGGATATCGATATTGCCTCCTTTTGCAGACTTACCCAAGAGGATTCAGGAGAGACTTTTATTCCATTCTTTCAAAGCAAATGTCTGGTAGAAACACTTGAAAAGGAGAAAGTCACCATGTTTGTACAAAATATCCTAGGACTGCTAAGGTATGGCTTACAAGTCCATTGTTGCACCACCTTTGTTGACCTTGTTGAAAAGGGTGTCCAACTTGAGAAAGCCTTGATTGCCAAAGGTGAATTAAAATATGGTGGCAAAACCATCACACCACCACAAATAATAACCCAAGTAGCTTAGATGACAAAACCAATACTAGGTTAAAAACAAGCATATAACTAACAACGATGTAGTTGATGCAAAAACTGTCAATGCAACAGGTCATGTGCTCACAATCAAAGGAGTACAAAACCAAAACACACTTGTAACTACATAGAAACCAACTACCAATGCTATCCAAAGCAATCTTGCACAAACTAATCAAAGGCAGCTGCGTCAACCTCGACAATTCCAAAAACACACATACACCCCTTTGGGTGAACCTATTGAAATTGTCTTGAAGAAATTTCTTCAAAATGGTGTCATAACATTGGAAGAGCCTAAACCGTATGAACCTGGTCAGTTTAAGCTATCATGGTGGGATGATAGCACATTTTGTGACTACCACCATGCCAAAGGGCACAAAACCTCTTCTTTTCATCAATTGAAAAATCTAGTACAAGACCTTATTGAGAACCACACCATTGAGTTAGGCGGTCAGTCATTCACATCTAATGCAGATCATACTATTCACAAAAACCCACTGCAGGATCATGGTAAAGCTTCCTTATCTAGCACAAAGAATACCAATAACCAAGCCAATCACATTCATCTGGCCTACAATAATGTCCATCCTACATACAATTATCCTGGTGGTACCATTATTAACAATCTTCGCGCAACTGAGGAAGATAAATGTGTTAATACCATTACCATTAAAAAGGCCCTAGAATGCAATGTCACCACATGTAAATGCAAGGTCACTATCCCAAGTCCTTCTGCACGTCACCCTAAAATCACCATACCTAGCCCATTCGCAAGACAATCAACCCCTAAATCAGAGTTCAACCTCATTGAGAAATTGAATAAAACACCTACTCAAATATCCATTCTCGAACTGCTCTGTATCTCACCCACACATAAGACCATCTTGGATAAAGTCTTGCAAGAGTCGTTCATCCCAACCAACATTGATGTCAACCACTTTGAGACTATGGTTGGATATCTGAATTCATCTCATCACATCACCTTTTCGAATAGTGACTATTCCTCGCCAAAGCCATCTCATAATGATGCCCTTCACATTGAGGTTTTTGTCCATAAACATAAGGTTAGATGAGTCTTAGTAGATGGCAGATCAAGATTGAACATCTACTCTTTAAAATTGGTTAAAGCTCTTTGTTTCTTTGATGCATGTGTAGATGCTAGCAAGAGCATTGTCATCAAGGCGTACGATGATGAAGAATGTGCTTGTAAAGGTGTCATTACAATTCCACTCTGGGTAGGACTAGTTATCATAGATACAACATGCTAGGTCCTGGATCGAGACATACATTATAATATCTTACTTGGTCACCCTTGGATTCATGTTCTAAAGGCCATTCCATCCACATACCACCAATGCCTGAAATTCCCTTTTGATGGTATTGAAATCACTATCCCAGGAGATCCTGATCCATTTCAATACTATACCAATATATGTGCCACTGATGAGCATCAAGTACCCATCAATCGAGAAGCCTCAGCTTCCACCTCATCCAAATATATTGACCCATATGCACTCACCAAATCATCCATTCCATCAACTTCTACTGCACCATCTTCCTCAGCCTCCATTCCAAGTAAAGACCTTCAGATCTAGGACCTTCGCTGTGGAGAGTTCAAATTGAATATGGCTTACTATATCACCACAATACCTAAGCCGCCTAAAGTCTATGGTAGACCATGTTTTGCAGTTGAGCCCAAAATTATTTTCAAGGTTCCACCAAAAAGTGCTTTCACACTGTGGGGCGATATGGGTAATGAAGTCATCAAAGACATAGCTAACTGGATCTACAAAGACCCAGAGGATTTACCTCCGCTACTAGTGCATCTCTATGGAAAAGGCTATGAGATTTGCAAAGCACTAAGTTTTGATGGAACAAGTGGTCTTGGAAAGGCCAACAATGGAAGGAGGGAACCTGTTATAATAAAAGCAAGACCAAAGTACATAGGGCTAGGGTTTGACCAACTCGATAAAAACAAAGGACGTATCCAAAGGTGAAAACCTCTCTGAGGTGCCTAAGGATGGAGGATTGAACTTTCTTCCCGTGACATAGGAAAAATCAGCTATGCTCATTGAGGACACAATGGAAGTTAACATAGCCACACTAGAGAATCCCAAAATATTCTCTTGGCCGGATCATTGTTAGACGAAGAAAAACCCGAATTTCAACAATTCTTCACAGACAGGAAATTTAACTTCGCATGGTCATACATGTTGAAATGTCAGGTCTTGATCCAGAATTGGTTTTACATCATCTTCCTCTAATCCTAGGAATCAAGCCAGTCAAGTAAAAGTTGCACAAAATGCATCCACAAATTGCACTCCCGGTAAAAGTTGAACTAAAGAAGTTACTGGATGTTGGGTTCATAAGGTCAATAGACTATGCTGATTGGATATCCAACATTGTCCCTATCACAAAGCCAAATGGAAAAATTCGTATCTGCATGGATTTCAGAGATTTGAATAAGGCTTTCCCAAAGGATGAATTCCCATTACTGAATATAGACATGATTGTTAACTTCACAGCAGGGTACGAGATGCTATCCCTCATGGATGGTTTCTCAAGATATAACCAAATCCAAATTACAACAGAGGATTATCACAAAAAAGAATTCACTTGCCCTTGGGGAACATACTATTGGAATGTCATGCCTTTTGGCTTAAAGAACATCGATGCCACATACCAAAGGGCTATGACAACAATCTTTCATGACATGATGCATATCCTAATGGAAGATTATGTGGATGACCTATTGGAAAAATCTTTGACACAGAAAGAACATCTCAAAGTATTGGACAAAATTTTTAGATGGCTCAAAGATTACAAGGTTCGTTTGAACCCAAAAAAATGTGTCTTCGGAGTCACTTCAGGCAAGTTTTTGGGATACATAGTCTCACAATGAGGCATTGAGGTTGATCCTGAAAAAGTCAAAGTAATTATAGACATGCCTCCACCAAAAGGAATCAGTGAGCTGAGAACACTCTAGGGTAGACTACAGTCCATCCGTCGCTTCATCGCACAGTTGGTAGACAAGTGCCAACCATTTCAATATCTACTATGCAAAATTATTCCCTTTGTATGGATAGACAAATGCCACACAACCTTTGAACAAATTAAAGAATATCTATTGACACCACCAATGTTGATGCCGCCTATTGAGGGCAAGCCATTGATCTTGTATGTCTCTGCAATGACAAATGCACTGGGGGCGTTATTGGAGCAAAATGACCATGAAGAAAAAGAAAGAGCCATATACTACATCAATCGCACACCGATAGGATATGAGATGAACTATACCACCATTGAACATGCATGCTTTGTAGTTGTCTTTGTGGTGCAAAAATTAAGACATTACATGTTGAGCCACCAAACACACTTGGTAGCCAAGATTGATCCACTAAAATATGTTCTAAGCTGGGTGGCATTGATAGGTCGTTTGGAAAAGTGGGTCATGATATTGAGCGAGTATGACATACAATATGTTGAGCGCAAGGTAATAAAAGGTCAAGTAATAGAAGATCAACTTGCAAATGCACCGATCCAAACCACTCATCCATTCATAACTGACTTTCCTGATGAGTCTATCTTTCATGCAAAACTAGCCTTACCATGGAAGCTATATTTCAATGGGTCCCACACCAATCACAATTCAAGAGCTGGTATCTTGTTCATCACGCCACAAGGGGATTCAATTCCTAAAGCATTTTGGATCGCCTTCCCTTGTACAAATAACATTGCAGAATATGAAGCCTTGGTCACAGGTGTCAAGATAGCAATTAAATGGAAAATCCAGACATTGCTCATATTCAGGGATTCTCAGTTAGTCATCAACCAAGTGAATGATGATTATGACCCAGAAGATGAGAAGTTACTTCCCTAAAAAAGAATGGTGCATAGTTTTATGACATATTTCAAAATGATTTCTTTTGAACAAATCCCTAGGACACATAATAAGGCAGTCGATGCAATGGCTACTATTGGATCTCTCTTGGACATTCCTAAAAATGTGTCACAGTTTGAGTTCTTAGTGGAACAATTATTGATGCCTGCATATGACATCCCAGAGTCAGAAATGGTTTGTGAGATTGTTTGTCCCAATTCACCTTGGTACCAAGACATCTACAATTATCTTAAATCCCAAACCCTACCACCCAACATTTCCAACAACCAACAAAAATTCTTTATCTGAAAAGCTACTAGACACGCCATTGTCAGTGACACCCTATACCACTGTGGCTTTGATAACACCCTTCTTCGCTATCTCGACACTAATGAAGCCCAAATGACTTTACGAGAAGTACATGAGGGTATATGCAAATCTCATTTGAGTGGTCCAACGTTAGCTAGGAAAGTCACCAGACTTGGATACTACTGGCCAACATTGGAAAAAGATGCTCTTCAGTTTGTTAGAACATGTCAGAAATTCCAGGTGCATAGTGACCTAATTCATACACCTACACAGGAATTGAGACCGATCACTTCTCCATGGCCTTTCGCACAATGGGGACTCAATCTCATGGGAAAGATCCATCCATCCTCCTCTAACGGCCATAAATTCATAATCACTACCACTGAGTACTTTACTAAGTTGATTGAAGCCGTCCTTCTCACTTACATCAGCGGTAAGAAATTATCCAAGTTTATCCAAAATTACATCATCTGACGGTATGGTGTCCCACAATCCATCATCACATATAACGGTATTCCATTCAAAAATCAGGATGTCTGTGAACTCTGTGAGTGATTCCACATCCAACACCATTTCTCCACCCCATATTACCCACAAGGTAACGGCCAAGCTGAGGCATCAAATAAAAAAAATCTTCACATTCTAAAGAAGACCGTCAATGACGCTGGCCAAGATTGGCACTTGCAACTTAATCCTACTTTATGGGCCTATCGTACTAGCATTCATACCCCCACTGGAGCCACTCCATTTTCCTTGGTTTACGGATCTGAGGCCATACTGCCCATCGAAGTTGAAATTCCTTCTCTCTGAGTCTCCTTGAAAGGAATGATCGATGATGAAGAGTATAGACAATCTCGCCTGCATGAGCTAGAAATGTTACAAGAAAGACAAAAAAATGCCTTAAATCATTTGCAGGCATATCAAAATCATCTCTGTCGAAGTTATAACAAAAGAGTAATGGTGAGAAAGTTTGGAATTGGTGACTTAGTCCTAATGCAGAACCCAAGAAATCAAGCGGACCGTGAAAAACTTGGCAAGTTTGAGGCTAATTGGCTTGATCCTTATATTATTACTACTACATTCAGTTTTGGAGATTATTAGTTGGCCACACCTAGTGGAGAATAGTTGATAGAACCCATCAATAGCTTACAACTGAGAAATTTCTACACATAGCATCAAAGAGCTAGGCTGAAAACCTAAAAAATACAAAAAAATGAAAAATAAACAAAAAATCATCCCTTGATGAAAACCTAGCAAACAGGCATCTTGGTGACACCCAAAAAATCAAAAAATGGCAAAAACTGTAAAAGGAAATAAATTCATCCAATAGTGAAAACTTGGCAAACAGGTGCCATGTGTAGTCAATCATTGCTTCACCATCTACTATTACTCAAATCGACCTTTATCCACTTTCCATAATCACAAAGGCCTGACACATTAATGACAATCATCCTAAGTCCTGTCAATTCTGGCCATGGTTAGCATTTGGTTGACATCACCCCTTGCATATCATTGCCTTTTTCCTTGCGTCTGCCTATCTCTATATCATTGGACTTGGGTAATCCCCACTTTGTCTGGGGGAAAGACCTTTATCATGTCACTGCAGTGGGTGTTGCACATAATCCTGCATTTGTAAAAAGTCATGAAATAAGTCCTAAAAATCTGAAAAAGTCTTGAAAAAATCCTAAAACTTGAAAAAGTCTTGAAAAAAGACCTAAAAATTTGAAAATGTCCTGAGAAAATACAAAAACATCCAAATCAATGTCAAAATCCCCAAAAAACAGAGTCGAAATCAATCTTTGTGTGGTCAGTTCAATAGGTCACGTCAATCAATCTTTTGTCCACGTCTAAACTACGTTGTCTCTGCGCATTTGCTACGTAGGCAAGATTCATCTTTGAATACTTGAGAGATTAGGTCAGTCTTTCTAGGTTTGTTGCAATAAAATCATGATTCAAATTTCTTTCCTCTGGACAAGGTCTTTGGTCGTGCCGAACTATGAGGTCTCTGAGCGCACGATGTAGGCAAGGCCATCAACCGATGAGCCCCCAAGGCCGCACTAGGCTAGTCCATTAGGGTTCATGGCACAACATTTTCACACACATCAAGCTATCTTCAAATCAAGCAAATCTTCTATCAATCTCAAACTATCAGTTTATCAGCAACCTGTTTCATCAACACTTTCCGTCAATTCCACATGTAGTCAAAATCCTATCAAAACATTTTCACGTGGAAAAATTTTGGGTTCTTCTTCAGATGCATCCTTCTGAAAAGAAACTCTCATCATTTATTTATGCTTGTGGATGTGTCCTTCCTAAGCATCATCATCATTATCTGACATTTTGATGGATTCTCCTAACTCTGAGAATCGATCTCCTACATATCAATGTCATTCAGAATGTGTCCTTCTTGAATTTGATATCGCTCGACATTTGGAAAAACTTGACATTAAAACACTTGGTAGAGTTTTTTTTGTCTTTTGATGATTATCATGATATTAGTTCCTTATGTCTTAGGAACCACGACATATCATGATGATTATCCTTGTCTTTTTAAATCACTCTATTGCTAGTTTCTCCAAGATGTCTTGGCTACAGGATTTAGAGAAGCAACGCTGTAGTATGATGATTTTACTGTCTATTTTTTACTAACATGTGGCTAGTTTCTCAAGGATGTCCTGACATCAAGATTTAGAGAAGCAGCGATGTCTCATGATTAGTTTGGTTTTTCTGATAGTTGGTCATGACAAAAGGACTAGGGGCAATTATGTTCCTCGTATGAGTCATGATCAACTTTGTCTGCGACAATTGATCTACGTGACAGTTCAACCTTGCACACTATTGATCTAAGTCATATCATAGTGTTTGTTGGCCATCATAACATTTTTCACCCAATGATGATTAAGAGCAATAACTAGGATAGCACTATAGCAAAGCTTTGAAGGATTTTTATTTCTGCACTAACATGCACATCTTTCTTCGCACTAAAATCAATCTTTGCCTTCTCTTATCTCTGTCTCTGATGATATCCTGTGACATACAAAAAAAAAAACAAAGTTGCATACATGACTACATGAGCATTTCATAATCACATCTCACATCTACATAAATCAAATACCATAATTCACATTTCATAGCGTTGGCATTTACATCCATCCATAAAATCATCATTTGTAATAACATATACGCATCATAAATAACATTTGCATTAGCATATAAATCACATCATCATCACATTAAACAATGCATACACACATAACCACATCCATAATTGCATTCATAGGCATAAACATAACATCCATGCAGCTCATAGCATAATCATAAAAGCATCTCATAACATCTGATAAAAGCATAAAGTACCATAAAACATAAAATCATATAGGCCACACCAACACTGCATCGCATATATATATAATCTCAAAAATGTAATCCCACAAGATAGAGTCATATTATATCCCAAAAATGGAGCTCGCGGGCTCAAATATCATAATATACAAGTGTCTAAAATTAGTCCTATGATGGCCCTCCTTTGTCCCGTGGAGGTGAACTGTGAGGTAGCTATGGCTGACCAACCATGTGAAATGTGACCTAAATGGGAGTGGTGTCCTGAGTATGACTTTGAGAGCCTGAGGCCTCGGTAACATGATGCTGGCTCTGCTCTGTCTGGTGTCCTGATGACACTGATCTATGCCCATGCTCTAAATTATGGCTAAGGCCTAATGAATGCCTATGCGAGTTGTGTGACCTATGGCCTGATGACTGACCTGATGCAGTGGACCCCTAGCACTAGTATGATTGTTGTGTGACCTGCTGCTACTGTGTGTCTAACTGCCATTGCCTGTCCTACTGTAGGATCAGGACAATCCTGGGTCTTGCCTCTCCGGGGGAACAACCTACTCATATAGTAACTTGTAACGCCCCCTGCTCTCTACCATCCTAGCCAGCTCCCTCACCATAGCCCCTGTCAGCCCTAAGCATAACTTGATGAACTTAGTGACCCATCAGTCTGACTCCTGCCATCAAATAATAGCCTGGTCTCTTTCTACCCATGTGACCTCTAACTCTACTGCCAAGGCCTTGTTCTGAGACAAGGCTGCATCAAGTCTTCTATGAAGATCCACGATCCTCTAATCAATAGTAGCATCGAAAGGAAAAATGGGTGATCTATCACCCTCATCATCCCTAGTAATCATCCACTCTCGTAGCCTCTGGTCTGCCTCATCCTCCTCCTCCTCCTCCTCTCTCTCCTCATCCTTATCCTCCTTGGCCCGGATCTCCTCCACATCTATATCAAGAGGGTGTCCCCCGAAAAATGGATCCTCCTCTGCCCTCTCCTCTGCCCTCACCTCTTCCTCCTCCTCTCCACCCTTGACCTCCTCCTCAACCCTCACCTTCACCTCCTCCTCACCCCCTCTAAGCTCCTCCATTGCCTCCTACTTAGCTAGTACATCTTTCTCCTCATCCTCCTCTCGGATGGGTGACAGTGGTGTACCTCCCACTCTCCTCCTAACTCTCCTGGGCTGCCTCCGCCCTCTGCCATCCCTCATTCTCCTCACACCCCTCCCATCTCCTCTATCCACCTCCACCTCCTCTGCCTCTATCTCCTCAGCCCCTGTCTCCCATTCCTCCATCTCTGCCTCCATCCCTGCCACCCTAGCCTCTCCTCGGTACCCGTGGGATAATTGACCTCCGATCAATAGGTGGCGGACCATCTGGATCTGTCAAGGGGATAGGCTTGTGAATCTGTCACCAAGTGTCAAACTTGATAGATGTCCCTTGATTTACTAGCCCCCCCTCCACATCCATGGAACTACAACTAAACCATCGACCTATTGCTCAGCCACTATCACTGATATGGGTGGCCCCCATATGGTCTCTTTGGAGGACCATGCATCCTCTTTCATGCCTACTGGCACATCTGGCTACTCTCCAAACTATCATAGTACCCGTTGGGGCAGGTACATCTCTATGATACATTGACTCTGCACTGTATGACCGACTAGGTATCTAAACTATCTGCATAATGATAGATGGCCACCCTCATCTAGCCACTAGGCATAATCTCTATAAGGCCTCCAGACAATGCTAATCATGGTGTCAATCCTATGACACCAATAACCAGTATCCCCCATGTGAGTTTGACTAACTGAACCCACATATAGGTAGACATAAGACATCCCATTGCCTAGCTGCTACATCTGTACTGGTGGTTGAAAGTCGGGAATGCGCTCCCATGCCTAGATCATCAGAAGAGTAGTCCCGTAGCTGATACTATGGCCCTGATGATAGACAACCTCATGCAGCTGATGATATAGCATGGCCAACAAACAAGGCCCCCAAGCAAAACGGTCCTCTGTCCTCACATACAGACAAGTAAATCCCCCCATCCGATGGGAAATCCATGACCACGGTGATCTGGAATCAGTAATCCAATAATCAATGTCATCAACATAGCATCCCACCTAGGAAATTGGTTGGCTACCACATCCCAACCAATCTCATAACCATCCATACCCAATTGGGCACCACCGACATCCTCATACATATCTAACAGGGCTTGTTGCCCTCGGTGCGGGTCATATACAACCCTCTCTTCACAGATCGGTATGCGAAGAATGTGGTACACATCCTCTAGGGTGACCATGGCCTCTCCTATAAGCAGATGAAATGAGTAGGTCTCTGAGTGCCATCTCTCGCAAAGAGCTGTCAGAAAACCCCTGTTGGCCCGAATAATGGGCATGTATGTGACATAGTATAATCTCAGTGACATCAGGCACTGTCTCTCCCTATCACTCAAATGATCTCTAAAGGCATATGTCGCGGGCCTAAACTCATGTGTGTATATCGGCACCAATCGCATCTTCACATACAAAAACATGAGTTAGCGCCCATGGGTCAGCATTGTGGACATCAAAATGCATCTAAAATTAAAGTCAACACAAGTCAACTTTGGTCAACAACAATTGCATCGCGTTGACCACAAATGCATCGCAATTCATCAAGTGCGGCTCTGCACATGGAAATTGTGTTGCACTTTCTCAAATGCATCGCTATATCTAGCAATTGTGCAACTTAACAACACTTACGTCGTCACACATGCAATCGAGTCATGGTTTTTCAATTGTGTCATTTTATTTGGAAATTGCATCGCAACAGTGCAGATGCATTGTAGATCACCTCACTTACATTGCAATTTGATGATTACGTCATTTATCCTCACAAATATGCACTCAAACAACATTACCTAGCTACCCAGGGCACTTGCATCGCGACACAAACAAATGCATCGAACACGAAGGAATTTGTAGCTTACGCGACATCATTTGTGTCACAATGCATCTATTTAACCCCCCACAAACCCTCTTAAATGCATCAAATTTAAAAATTGACAAGTTGGATAAGGTACTTACCGATGCCTCTGCATCCTCGGGTCATCAGAAAGTTCGCATGCGGTATCCATGATGGGTTGTTGCTGGAATCACCATCGTTCCTCTAAGCTCTGATCTTTGAAATTTCTATATAGCAATTGAACAAATGACACTTGCTTTTTCCTTTTCAACCTATTTATAGGATGAAAATTAGGGTTTTGACCTGGTAGGTTTGTACTGGAGGCTCATTTGACTGCCTTTGACTGGAATTTTCGTTGACTTAACATCTTTTGTTATTGAAACTGATCACGTCGTTATTTGTTTGGTTGTTAATTTGATTAGTCGGGATATTTTCCAAATTTTTCTGACCCTCGGTCAAAATTCAAAAATTTTCCCGAGGGGGCATAGGCACTCCGTACCTTCCCAGGGACATATTCTAGACTTGTTTTCTTTGCCATAATGCGATAAATTGCATTATGACAAAGAGGGGCAAATGTAGACACATAAAAATGACCAAGGCCTACAAGCAACATTTTACCACCTTTCATCCTAGCATAATTATGACATTTTGATTATGTTTCTAATCCACCTTCAACTATTAATTGAATAATTCATAATTATTTAATTAATTCATGATCTTTCATTCTTCATGTTTATTAAATAAATAAATCTTATTTATTTATTTAATGTGTCACCAATTGTCAAAGTCTTCTCATAATTAAATAAAATCATCAATTTTTTTAATTTATCTTTATCATTAATGTCCTCCTGATTATTAAATAAATATATTTTAATATATTGATTTAACATGTCACTAATTCCTTTATCTTCTCTTAATTAAATAAATTCATTAATTTATTTAATTATTTAACTACCTCTTCTCAATTAAATAATTATCCTTAATTATTTAATTGCCTTATGTGACATTTCCCTCTTTTTAAATAGAATAATTTATTTAAAAAGGACTTCACATAGTTAATTGATTCTTCTTTTAGTAGTTAATTTCAAAAATCAATTACTCATTATCTCACAAATCCATATTTTGAATTAATTTAATTCAAAATGTACATATTCTTCTACAAATCAAGTAATTGCTAAAATTACTGATTTTCTAAAATCTCATCCTCTTATCTCTTGATTTTTACTAATTTCATCTCAATGTCACGTTTATTCTCCACCATTGATTTAATTTCTTAAATTAAATCTTGTCCACACATTTGGGGATCTTTACCCTTACCCTAATTGAGAGTTGCCATATTGAATCTTGACCTTCAATTCTAGGGAATTTCTCAATCTCTCATCTCATTCATCCATTTAAGATTGCATTTTCTATAAAATGACAATCTTGATCTCATTTTTGGCATCTCTTATTTTTTGGTAATCTCATTATTGCCATCTTTTATTATCATATCATATTTAAGCTTATTAATAACTTGCATTTAGAATTCATTTTCTATTTGCATAGAGTTTTTAAAGAAATCCTTCAAAGTTTGGCTTAGGACTAGACATTTTAGAGTTTTGCTCACACACAATCTAAGGGCACTCTTCATCATAGAAAACCAAGGAGGTGCAATGAAAATCAGCCATGGAGGAGAGAAATGGGTGAGGCTGTTCTAGTTTCATTCCCTTTCTCATTATTTCTCCTTTTTCATTCGATTGTTTTAGGATTTTATTAATATGCATGTGTTACTAACCTAGTTATACCTTGCAGGAAAATATCCATCATTACACATACTATTGAAGAGCTCATCATAGTAACAAATGTAACAAGAGACATGTTTATTGGAAAACTTGTTGCCTTTGAGTTGAGTGAATTTGGTGAATCTTTTCCTAAGATAGAGTCTTCATTCAAAGCTATTGTATCTAGAAAAAGACAACAGAGATATGATCCGTGAGAGAGCTCCACGAAGAAATTCAAGTATGAAGATGAAATTAAAATGATTGAAGATGAAGAAAGAGAGCTAGAAGAACTGAAAGCATTGACTGTGAAAAGAGAAGCTAGAGGACAAGGTAAGTACAAAGTAAAGCCACCTATTAAATTTTTCTCTTACAGTAAGATAGGTCATTTTGCATCAAGGTATCCTGAAAGAGTGTCTAAGTATAAACTTGATAAGTCTAGATTTCAAAAGAAATGTTATTATGGTAAAGAAGGTGTTACTAATGATGAATCTGATAAAAAAACTGGAAATGAAGATGAATGGGTATTCTTTCCTATCAAGGAAAATGGTCTAGTGTCCACTGAATCATCTAGTAATCAAAATATTGAGAAAGATCTTGCAGACATGATTGATGAGAAGGATGAGTGGGTGATCGACAAAAGATGCTCACATCATATGACTAGTGAAAATTTATTTATTGCTCAAGCTGATGTAAGTTGGTTATGGCATAGAAGGCCGTGTAATGTAAACTTTGATAACATTGTCAAAATAAGCTCCACACAACCAGCTAGAGATATACCTAAGTTATTAAAGCCTACTAACAATATATGCAAGGAATTTTAGATGGGAAAACATACGAGAATTTATTTTAGGATAAAACAACATCATTCCAATGGAGTACTAGATCTGGTACATACTAATCTATGTGGTCCATCTAGAATCAGAAGTCTACAAGGAGAAAGGTACTTTATGTTTCTTATTGATGATTATTATAGAATGGTGTGGGTTGCTTTCTTAAGAGAAAAACATGAGGAATTAGAGAAATTCAAAAGCTTCAAAGCTTTGGCAGATAATGAGACAAGTTTGAAGATCAAATGTTTGAGATTAGACAAAGGTGGTGAATTCACTTCCCAGGAATTCAATTCATTTTGTGAAGAGCACGGAATAAAAAGATAGTTATCTGCTCCCCAGACCCCACAACATAACAAAGTTTTTGAGAGAAAGAACAAAAAAAATTTAGATGCTTCCAGAACTATGATGTTGGAAGGTAACATCCTTCATATCTATTGGAGAGAATTTGTAAGCACTATTGTGTATACTATCAGCTGGGTGAATGTCAATGGTAATTCTAGTAAGACCCATTTTGAGCTATGATTTGGTTATAAGCCTACTGTCAAATATTTCAAAATCTTTGGAAGTAGATGTTATATCAAAAGAGATGAAGATATAGGAAATTTTGAAGCTAGAAGTGATGAAGAAATCTTTCTGGGTTACTCTACTAAGAGCAAAGCCTATTGGTGTTACAATAAAATATTAAAGAAAATAGTTGAAAGTGAAAATGTTAGAGTTGATGAAGACACTGTCAGATCATCTAGGTATTGTGGATATGATTCAAATGACCAAAAATATAAACCTGATAATGGAAAGAATGTGCAGACACAAAATCAAATTCAAAGTGTTCAGGTGGATCAAGAAAATCATGAAGGAGAAGTCAATGGAAATGAAGAAGAAAGAATACAAGAACACAAAATTCCAAGGTATGTAAAGTGAATTCATTCTAAAAGTCGGATCATAGGAGACAAGAACAAAGGTGTGTAGACTAGAAGAAGAATTGTAGAAGAATATTGCCTAATTTCTGAAATAGAGCCTAGTAATGTCAATGAAGCATGTAAAGATGAGTATTGGATGGAAGCAATGAAGGAAGAACTAATGCAGATAGAGAAAAATGATACATGGATTCTTGTTCCTAGACGTCAAGACAAAAATGTGATTGGAACCAAATGGGTCTTTCAGAATAAGTTGAATGAGCAATGTGAAGTAGTTAGAAACAAAGCAATACTGGTATGTAAAGGATACTCACAAATGGAAGGTATTTATTTTGAAGAAACCTTTGCCCTTGTTGCTATAATTGAAGCTATAAGGTTATTTATTGCTTATGCTACTTTCAAGAATTACAAATTCTATCAAATGGATGTAAAGTCAGCATTCCTGAATGGTGAATTAGAAGAAGAAGTTTATGTTGAGCAACCGGATGGATTTCAACTAACTAATGAAAAAGACATGGTTTGTCGATTGAAGAAAACACTATATGGACTCAAACAAGCCCTTGGAGCATGGTATGCTAGATTGGATAAATACTTATTGAAACTTGGATTCAATAAAGGTACTACTGACAACAATCTATATTTCAAGTTGGATTAGGATAAAGAGTTGATTATTGAAGTTTTTGTTGATGACATTATTTTTGAAGGTAGTGATGACTTATGCATGAATTTTGCTGATGAAATGAAAAGTGAATTTGAAATTTCAATGACAGGAGAACTAAGATTCTTTTTAGGATTGCAAATTACTCAGTTAGATGATGGAATCTTTATTTCTTAGTCCAAATATGTAAGAGAGTTACTGAAAAACTTTGGCATGGAATACTCAAAGCCAGTTGGTACACCCATGGTAACTGGATGCAATCTAACACAAAATGATGATTCTCCTAAAGCTAATCAAACAATATATAGGTCAATGATTGGTGGATTTCTTTATTTGACTTAGACCAGACTAGATATCATGAATGTTGTGTTCATGGTTGCTAGATATCAAGTTGATCCAAAGGAATCACATGTGACTGCAGTAAAAATAATTTTTAGATACTTAAAAGGAACAATTGATTTTTGGTCTTTAGTATCCTAAGGATGATGATCTTACTCTAAATTCCTTTATAGATGCAGATTGGGTAGGAGATTTGGATGAAAATAAAAGTACAAGTGGTGGCGCATTCTTCCTAGGGAAGAAGTTGGTGTCTTGGCTAAGTAAAAAGCATAATTCCATTTCTTTATCTATTGCTAGGTAGAATATATTGTTTCTGCAAACAATTGCACTCAAGTATTATGGATGAAACATATTTTGAGAGATATTAGAATTGACTATGATGAGCCTATTGCTATATTTATGACAACTCAAGTGCCATAAATGATTCTAAGAATCCGGTGCTACACTCAAAGACAAAACATATATCTATCAAGTATCACTTTTTGAGAGACAAGGTGAGTGATAAAGAGGTTAGATTGGAATATTTGCCCACTAAGGAATGAATTGCAGATATCTTAACTAAATTGTTTCCTAAGGATACTTTTGAGTGTCTCAGAGGAAATTTAGGGGTGATTTCCCCTCCTAATCTAAACTAAGATGCAAGTCTTTGCATCAATCTATGTACTTATAGTGAGATCTTGTTTCAGATTGATGTTGTGGTGGTTGCTACTTAGGGGACTAATCAGATGTATCAGATATGATGTTAAGATCTTGTGTACCTTTTCCATTGATGTCAAAGGGGGAGAAGTGTAATGTGAAAAACCTTTTTAGAAGAAATGGGGAGAAGTGCAATAAGTACTAAGAGGGAGAAGTATAAGGGGGAGAAGTGTAGAATAAAGGAGGAGAAATGTACTGTGTAAAGAGCTAGTTTTGTTGATGGTATTTTTAACATCATGTGTTGCCATCAATTCCAAAGGGGGAGATTGTTGGATGTTGTGGTTATGTTTCTGATATATGGTTGTCATTGATATCAACACTATTAGCATTGATGATTCTGAAGGCTGTAAATGTCGAGGATATTGAGAAAATTATAATAAATATATTGTAGGCAGTCTGTGAAGCTAAGAAACTCAGAGTGATGGAAATTTTTGTACATTGATGTTCACAAGGCATGCATTAAAGGGTTTATTTTTTAGCCTATCTAGTATTTTGTTTGGAATTTTCAATGGTACGCATTGAGACTGGAGGAAGTTATGAAGTTATGTGTTCCTACAGTTATTTTGTTACTGTAACAAGTATTCCTGGAAGAAGAGAATACAATTCTTGTAAATTGAGTTATTGTGTATGCTTATGTGATGTTCACTGATGCTTCTAGATTGTTCTCTATCAATGTGGTACGTTCACATTGATCGGTATGTTCGTGATCAAATATTTTCCTTTATGTGCTCGAGATTTTTATGTTCTTGGCCAACATAATGGTGGTAGTGTGTTGTAAATCCTTATGGACTAATATTTTATTGTGTGGCATGTGTGAGGATGTTGATTTAGGTCTTCATTAATATGTGGCTAACTTAGGTTGGTGTGCATTGAGATTTTTTCATGAATTCGGTTGACAGTTGTAATTTATTCTTTATTTGTTGCCAACAGAGTTGTTGATGTAAATTCATGTAGTGGATATATAAGAACAATTGTTTCTTCATTTTGGAGGGCGTGAGTGCAAGAGTGTGCGAGTGTGTGGTGTGTATGTGAAATGTATGAATAAAGATCAGATCATTGATTTCAGAGTAGAGTGTGAAGAAGTGTTTTTGTGCCTAACTGGAACTATCATCAAGCATGTGTAGAAGCTAATTTATCAATTCAACCTCATCAGATAGATTTAATCTGATTGTTCTATGTAAGGCAGTGAGCCTTCCCTTTGAGCAATGAGCTCTAAGTAGTGTTCCTGAATGCATGTACATTCCTTATTTATTTTTCATTATACTTCTAATAGGGTATAATATTGTAGACTAACATCCACCGTGGTTTTTCCCCTAACAGGGTTTCCACATATAAAATCTTGGTGTTCATGTGTCTTTGATGTGTTGCTGATTTATGCTTTCACTCTTAATTATTAGATCTAAGATTAAAGGTTGATTAAGGTTGAATAAGTTTAAATTTTGTAACAACTGATTCACCCCCCTCTTAGTTGTCTATCCTTGTTTACCCAACAGTTCGCCACACTGGGCGACCAAGTCCTCTTGCACCATTCACTCTATAATTTCTAGCATTTTCAAAGCAATTTATGCACCTCTGTTTTATTTAATTGCATTTCTGTTTTCATTTCTAGATTCTTTGTTTTAGCCAATTTATTATCACTTGTTTTCTTTCATTATGGATCTATCTTTCAAGAAGTTTTAGATGTCCTTCAAATCCCTAATGGATATGCCAAGTTGTAGCTTTGCCACTAATCCTAATGACCTTGAACCTACTCCTTCTCAATCCACTCCACCTGCATGTCCTCCTCATTAAGTTGACCTCATTGGAGATGATGATGCTTGCATGAATCAGTTCCTAAATAAATGCCTAGACAATCATGAAGCCAATGTAGACTTCTACCCATCCATGCAACAACCCCCATTTCCCAACATGTCACCCCTAGAGACATTTGCTTACCTCCATCCTAAAACAAACAATGAACCTAAGTTCCTTGTACAAGGTGAACCTAGTTCATGTAAACCTGTCACTACTCAACCATTTTACAATAACTAGGTCACCCACCCTCCAATTAATCTTCAACAAACCTATAGAAAAGGGTTTACCATTCTAAGAAAATAGGGTGGTGACACAACAAAAAAACATGAAATACATAAATTTTATGAAAAATTGTCCCTCGATGAACATACAATAGGAATAGGCTATCAAGATCCTCCTCACGACTATAGGCATCCTAGAAAATTTCTCAGGCTTCGTGATGATAGCATGGTGATCTTTGTTTCCCATTCTGATTTGGATGCTATCTTACCCAAAGAATTCTCATTATCACCTAACAACAACAAAGACAATCCTAAGATCATCTCAGGCCCTCTTGCCCTAGTCTCCTCTTTTGAATTTGGAGAATCTAGTTGATGCAAGAGGCCGTACAAATTACAGAAACTAAAACTTCCTCTTTATCCACCTCCTGAATGTGAGAGGAAATCACACATACTCTTAAACAAAGGGCTCATCACATTACCTAATCATAATAGGTTGGTGATATATCCTAAAGATGATAATGTACCACATTGTTCTTATCATCATGTTCTTGGCTATATAAGCGATGAATGTCATCATCTACAAGAGATACTAAGTAAGTATCACTTTGATCGTGATAATTGCTACCCCCTCAAACCATAAAACTACTCCCATACACCTTACTGTGTAATATTTGTAGAAAATTCTCTTCTCACTATGACATGATCTTTCCCATCACCTACCTCGGCTCATTCTTTCCTTGCACTCAGTGGGGGTAGGAGGTTTCCAACTTTGTCTTAGTAATGCATTTGTCCTTGTCCCTTAGCTTTGTTGTTCACCTCCTACTTATACCTACTGAGATTGGGAAGTGGATGACTTGCTTAATGGTTGACTTACACTTGCCTTACTAGTATTGTGTTGCTTGTGTGTAATGTATTCCCCTGTACTATTTTATGTTCGCTCTCTTTGCAACATTCTTCTATTTTTACCTCGCTTCTTCTCTATGTCATGCATTCACTTCACTTTTTTGCTTTCTCTTTTTGCCTTCCATTTGGGGATGATGCAAGGAATTGAGATCGCAATTGTCCTTCATGTTGACTCAAATGGAATCTTTTCCTTTTCCTTTTTCCTTCCATTTGAGGATGATGCAAAGATTGAAACCAGAATGTCTCCTTCATGTTGACTCAAAAAGGCTCTTTTTCTTTATCTTTTCCTTTTGCTTTTTTTTTCCTTTTGGGGATGATGCAAAGTGTTGAGACACTCTATGTCTCTTCCATGTTGACCCAAAATGACTCCTTTTTATTTGTTTTCACTCTCTTTGTGTCCTTCTTCCAGTTCTATTTATTTGGGGAGATGACTATAATTCCGAGCTCTTTACACAAACATTGTAGCAACGAATATATTGACCCCAAACCCATAGATCCCTTATGTCTTTCATGTTTTTCCATTTTGGAGGAAACCCCCTTCCCTTTTATTTTCTCTTTCTTTCCCTTCATATGACACAACCTCCTTTAGAAACCTATCACTTGGCAGAGGGCTTTCCAGGTAGGCTCTCATGTCCTTTTCTTTATTTTCTGCATTTTTCCTTTCTCTACTTTAAAGTAATTTCTCATAAAACAGTGTGTAGAAATTCCTTTAAAGTGGGGGCATACATTTGCATCATTTATTTTTCATTTGCATTTGTTTCTCTTTATCGTTGGTTCCTAGTGTAGCCTTATCACTTCATACAATGAGTCTATCACTTTGTGGATGACATTGGGTGTAATGTCCTTCACGAAAGTGACCTATCTTAGCATATTACATTCCTCTTAGTGGCCTGATGTGACACACTACATCCCCTAAGTTGTGAATTTTTTATTCTTTGATTGGTCCTCTCTTGGATACATTAGACACAATGTTCCCTAAGTCAATTACCTCACATGAAATAAATAAGACTCCTTTGAAAATCCTTTGTGCATTTTACCCTCTTTTGCATTTTTACATTGTTTCATTTTACATTTTTGCATTTTTACATATTGCATTTTTTGCATTCTTGCATACATGGCCACCTTGCATAGCATAACTTGCATGCCTATGGTATCATCCTACACTTGTTCACAAGTTCTAAGCATCCGGGGCTTTTCTTATCTCATGAACCGTAAAATCTTGTATTTTGTGGCACCTTATCAAAGTTATCAAGAAGTATAACTTTGATATGGTTGAGCGGGAAGCCCAAATAGCAATATGAATTTCCCCATAGCCACCTTTGTGTGTGTGAGAGTGCATACCAACTGATTGTATGTTTCTCACCCTTTTGGGCCTTCTCACTTTGAAGACAACTAAAAGAATCGTTGCCCCAGAGTGAGTATACTTCCTTTCAAACAAACAACCTAGATCTGATCCACAACTAGCTGGACAAATGGTCAAAGCTTGATCTGACATTCTCTCCCTCATCGCTCTTTCACATCACTCCTAGTGATATTTTTTTCTTATGTTTTGTTTTTCATGGGATCTTGATCTTGGGGGCTTAATCATCCCTCTTGATCATAGTCATCTCACCTTATTAGCATGAATACATTGGATCCCTCTCGATATGCATAACTCAACTAATTTAGTATCTGTTTGAAGAAAGTTCATCCTCTCACTAAAGTGGGGGATAAATGTGTTACCAAATAATGTAGCCTTGACACTTTTTCGCTCATTTGGGCCTTTTCCCTTGTATTTTGGCCTGATATTTCTTTGATTTGATGTTGTAATTTGGCCAACACATTCACATTAGGTCTTGAACACTTGTAAATCCACAATAACATAACGATGTTTTAAAAAGGTGTTGTGAAGTGTTGTAACATGACATCCAACTTTTCTAAGACCCTTTCAACACAATTCACTAAAACAATCCATTTTTACCCCTTTTAAAGCCTTGTGCCAATGTGTTGTAATGCATTTTCACACTTTCCTAGGCTTGTCATAAAAAAATTCTCCCCTCCTTATGATAAATTGGTCCCTTAATGTAATTTTAGGGCCAACTTAAGTGTGTTTTGGGAGGCAAGCCTGATAATCATCATTAAACATCACTTAATTCCTGACCACCACTTGAATTTGTCCAAGTGCACTAGGTCGCCACCTTGGGTGACCTAGTCCCTTTGGGCATAAAATTTAAAATTAAAACAAAATTCTAATGGGAATTTTCCTCCAAAACCCTAAGGTCGGCCTATCATTTTCTATTTTGGGGAAATTAGGGCATATCATGTATAAATAAGGGTTTTCACCTTCATTTCACCCCCTCCTAACATCATTTTTCATCTTCACAAGCACTCTTGCACTCAATCTTCTCAAGAAAGCATTCAAGAACAAGGCACTTAAGAAATCTCCATTGGAGCTAGTTCTTGCATGTTGCAGACGTCTTCAACAAGGGTTTGGTGAGTGTTTACATTTGTTTAATTGTTCAATCATATTCCATTTTATTTCTATTTCATTTGGGTTTGATTACCAACATGGGGTTTGACTAAGGAAAACCCTTATTCTCTAACCCTAACCCTTTCCTTCTCTTTGCATGTGTGCTTTGCAGGTGTGTATGCAGATTTGGCAAGGATTAAAGTGTTGAAAAGGGTGCCATCATTCCATCTACATCAACTCAAGTCATCAAATCCTAGGAGGAGCTAAAAGACAACTTAGGTCATTTTCTAAATATTCAAACATGAGTCTCTATCAGAAAGACAAGTGCAAGTGGAGGCCTACAAATTCAGATCTCGAAACTCCTAAAAGTAATAGGAGGACTAGGTCACCATCATTGGAGACCTTGTTCCTGTACTGGGCATGAAAAAGGGTTTTTACCTTTCTGGATACCCTTTTATCAGAAACCCATTCTGGAAAATTTTCCCGAGAAGAGGACTAGGTCACCCATTCTGGCCTAAGTGTCCCTGTGTAGATTTCCAATAGATTCCAAAACACTCCAAAGCTCCTCTTCTACAAATTTCAATTCTTAGGTGCACCATCTCTATATTTTCCAGTTTCTTTCTAATTTGTATACATTTAGGTCATTTAGTTTTCTTTTCTTATGATGGTAGGAAGTTGTTGTTGTCATGATTCCCACTCATTTAATTTTAATGTCAACCGAGGGGTGTCTAAAGCTATCTGCGGTAAGAGTTGGATTGGTCTTAAGGGGGTTTTTTTGGTAATTTTGGCTTGGTTAGGAGCGATTCAGGGCTATTTCCCTTTTTTTTAAGAGTTTTTTTGAACTAACATTTTATTCATGATTTATCCTAAATGACTTAGAAATGGATTTTGGGTAGAGAAATTTTGTTTCAAGACAAATAGCTCATGAAGGAATGGAGAATTAATTTAATCTAATTTACAGAACTTGAAATCCAATTAAAACTTGAGTAACTACTTGAAAATAAACTATTCCATTCCTCACTTACTAAATTGACAAGTAACGGTTTTCCTTTGCATAGAATTCATCAACATGGCATCACAAATTATTTCAGTTATATGAATGACTTCTGAACTAAAAGCAAACTACATAACTTAATAAACAAAACAAAGAAAAAACAATGATGCAACAAAACTTCGATCTAAGTTACCTTCAACTTATGAAAATGAAATGATTTCAGCTTAAGCTAACAGTAAAACAAAACATAGCAGTATTAATCAAATAGTAAAATCTAAACAACTAACAGGGTCACCTCATTTAGAAAAAAAGTAGAAAGAATCCTTGAACACAGTGTTGAGATCAACTTCCTTCTTATTTCCAAGTAATGTGCCCAAAATAGGGTCGAGTTACATAAAATATTCTAATCCTAATAACATAAAGGAAATTACATGAGAAAGATCAAAAACTTGATACGATCTAACATCCAATTGCATTGGCTATGGATATAAATATCCAATATTATTTTGAAAACATTTGAAAAGCGGGAATTTTAATCTCCTTCCAGTCTAAAAGATATCCTAGCGCGCAAGAATAAGTTGACGTTGGTTCTTTTAACTATCCTTAGTTGCATTGATTTCTAGATTTATGAACTGGTGTATAGTGTTGGAGTTTGAGTTGTAGTAGGTGATATATTTATCCAACACTATGAGTTATAAGATCGACATCATAAATTATTTGAAATGAGTCACAAACAATTTCACCATCCCTTACTTTGAAACAGATTCAGTTATCATATGGCTAAACATTAAATATTAACTCAAGATACATGTACACGTATAATAAAGCAATATTAGTTTAATCACCACATTCTAATCATGCATAAATAGAGAATAAGCATTTATATTAACCATACACATTCTAAGTTTTTATACTTTCATAAGTTCATAAAACATACATAAAAGAGAGAATTATGAGTTTTCAAAGCCAAACATAAAGTATTTAAAAGGTTAAAAATTAATGATTATGAGGTCAATGCAGAGCCTCATCAGCATATAGTTTACATTTTCTTTTGTTTACATTTTATAGTTAGTTTAGTTTCATTACATTTCAGCATTTAGACACACTTCATCACACACAACGCAACCCTATTCATCCCATACCCTTTGAATGAAATCACCAAAAAGCAATATCATTAGGTGAAAGAGTGCCATTCTTCCTAAATAAGCTCCTAGGTGAAAAACCCTAGGGGCCTATTTGGGAGAATCCTCTTTCTCTTTTAGCATATATCATTATCTTTTTGGTGGTTCACTTACTCCATTTATTGTGTGTACCTGAGTGTACACTTCACCATAGGATATGTACCCACTACAAATTTTCTTGAACTCAATAGAAGCTCCTCCTTAGACTGTTCTCCATTCTCTTTAATACTTTCATACATAAGCATTTACTTCTCATTGGGCTCAGTACCGATTTGCAAACATTTCTCAAATCTCAGATATGTGTTTGACACTTCTCTTATCTTTGATCATCTTCATGAACACTTGAAAACCTTAAAGCACTATACCAAGTAGAGCATTTCTATGACACCATTTTTAGCTCCCCCTAAGATCAATATCATCAACTTATAGTCAAGGATAATTTCTCCCAATAAAGAATTTACACCACTTTTTCTTCAATATCTGATACCAAAAGTGGATATCAATTTTTGCAACTAACTATCCACTTCTCTACTGATGTTCTTACACTTTGATGAGAATCTCAAAGAGAAAGAATGTGACCATACATTTGTAACCATCAAGTCATTAGAAATTTTTAAAACATATTTTACCTAACTTGATCTCTTTCTCCATTTCTAGGGATGAATGAGGTACCAATTTAACTACCCCTAGATTCACGCCCCATCACTATTAATTAGTGATTTAAAGTAGAAGTAGCCTCATAGAGAATTTCCTTCTAGTCTTTCTCTTTCCATACCTTCTTGAGCTTCATTCCTTTCTTTCCAAACTTCTTCTCAAGAGTATGTGAAACATTGTTAACTTTGGGGAACACATTCTTCTTTATATTCTTACTCTTTCTTTGTACTATCGGTCTTACAAGATCTAATCTAAAAACTTTAACTGTGTGACCAAAGTTGTCACACTTGAAGCATACTACATACATTCCTTACATGAGAAAATAATTTCTTATAAATATATTGTGTAATCATTCTATATGTCTTCCTACAGTCTCTAGCTCTATGACCATATTGATTACAAGTATAATAGTAACCATTAAAACATAGGGTGTACTTGGTCATAGTATTTCTCTAAATAGGATTTTTATGCCTTGCATAACCACCCCATCTTTTTCCTTGGTCAAAATGGGCCCCCCTTTGTGTTTTTTATAATTAGTTGTTTTTGAAACAAAGTTCAGATTCTTGTTTTGACAATACTTTGTTTATTTTTTTTTAGTCTATCGGAACCGGAACCGGATCTGAATCGGGTTCTGAAAGTTCTTTTCAAACTTGTTTTGATTCCCATCCTGACAATCTTTCATTTATGTCTTTTGTTTTTGTCTTCAGCGGACCCGAAGCTAGAGTGGGTTTTAAGTTGGTCCTTATCGAAATTTCCAAAATCATAATCGGTTTTGCCCCCACCTTCGCTATTTTGACTTTTGGTTTTAGTCTTAGTCCTTCTGTTTAGTTTTATTATGTTGGTCTTTTGTTTTACTTTTTATGTTTGGTTTTGTTTTGTGTTTAGTTGGTGGACCTAGAATCAGAATTGTAATGAAGTTTGGAAATTTCTTTTCATTTGTGAATCAGTTTCCATTTCAGCTCTACCCCCGCCATTTTTTTGGATCGTTGAATTTTTGACTGAACTTGCACTATTGAGAAGTGTTGGTTCTCTTTCAGTTCTGACTCCACCTTAACTACGTTTTAATGCATTAATGACAGCTGCTCATGTAGGTAGAAATCCTCATTTTTTCCTTCATTAAAGATTAAATGAATCATTATTGTCATCGTTAAGAGATTAAGAAGCATGAAAGAGCAGCAGTGAAGTTCATTTGAGCGAATTAATCGAAAGAGAAGAAGGTTATCATTTGTGAATCAGTTCAGAAGGTTAGCAGGGTTCTATTGTGTTCGAGGTAGGGTTTCTTATCATTGTTGTTCTTTATTTATTCATTGTTGTGTTTGATTGTATCTGCTCGTGCTTTAAATCATTTCGCTTTTTAAATGAATTCGTGATTCTTGGTATGATTAGTTTGAGTAGGTTCTTGTTTTTCGTTGTTTGTCTCGTTATTCTTTGTTTCCTTTTCTTTTGTTTTTAGTTCTTTTTGTTGTAGTGCAAGGTCGCTTTCATGTTTTAGTCGTGCTATTTTGATTTGCAGTAAGTTAGATTAAATTTAGGTTTTAAATGGTGTTGGTTAAAATTAGGGATTTATAGTGAGGTAGATTAATGATTTACAGTGAGTTAGGGTTAATTGATTCATCATTTTTACTTAGGGTTTTGTCGCGTTCAATTTGGTAAAATGGTAAGGTTTAAAATCCGTACCCTAGTTTTATCGTGTTTGTTAGATTAGATTTTTGTGTGTTTCAATGATCACTTTTAAATGATTAAAATATGATACCCTAGGGTTCATTCATTCCCCATGGTTATATGAGTATAGTGTTTTTAAAGCCTCTTTTCATCTAATACGACCTTGGTTTTAGTCATGGAGTTGTGTGTTAAATAGATAAAATATTTGATGATGTCATGGTCAACCTAGGCAGAGACGGGATCGAAATCAATCTTGAACTGGAAAATTCTATTTTGCAAAAGGTATCGATTCCATTTTCATCTCGTTTCTGGCTCCGTGTATAATAAAGAAGTCTTTTGTTGAAATAATGATGACCTAGTCGGAAGTGGAAGCGGAATGGAAATAGAATATGAAAATATAAAATTTGAAGAAAACCAAATCCGTTTTTCATTCTGATCCCAGTTCCAATAACCTTCCCGATTCTGACTCCAAGCCTGTTCATTGTTAGTAAAATATATGTGTTAGTTTTCGCTCCGAGTCCGACACTGTTGTAAGAAGAAAATTTTTGAGATTGTGTTTCTGCCTCCGATGCATATATGAAAGGTATGGTTTTTAGAGCATGTTTTGTGGTGATATCTAAAGATCTAATTAGAGGTTTCACTTGTAGGAAAGTTGAAATATGTTAGGAACATCAGGGGAAGCTGCTCGAAGGAACTAGCCTATAGGAACATCAAAGGCAGCACCAAAACCAAAGAAGTTAAAGCCAGAACAACTACCTTATACCTTGAGGTATAATCACAGGACTCTGGTGGTGAAGGTGAGCAAGGTGGAATCAGATTGACTAGATGTCACTGATATGAACTTGGGCTAGTACAACTTTGAGGAGTTACATGGACAAACCTTTACAGAATGAGAAAATCTAACAAGAAGGATGCAAAGGATTGTTGATTCCGGCTTGGCACATATTACTGTGTTCCCTTTATTAGTCTAGTGCTCGGAGTTGATCTTAACAGCAGCTAGTGCCTACAGTCCTACTACAAGACTATGCATGGATTCACATAATAGGGTGATCATTGATCTTACTCCTCAGATGTTTCAATGTATATTCAATGTCCCGGATCCTAAGAGCTTGGTGTAGTTGGATGAAGCAGAGGCCTTGGAGAAATATAGTAAGTATAAGGACTCCAATAAGTCCTATTTGAACAAAAAATGGTTGAAGACAAAAAGGAGATCTCTATCCAAGCTTGCACACCAACCTAAGAGGGTAGATTTCAATAAGGAGGTATCGGATTTAATACTAATGTTGTCTAGGGTATTTGCGAAGAGGGATGCGTTCCACTTCAAGGAAAGGATGTTTCCTTTCATCCAAATAATCTTACAGGGTGACTATCAGTTTGATTGGCCAATGATTGTGTCAAATGCTATCCATGATCAGCTAACTAACATCAGAAACACTAAGTGTTTCTTCATGACTTCTTATGTGGTGTATGCAGTAGCCAGATTGGGTATCTTCCCAGGCTTAAATAGTGTGGGCATAATGGGAGCCTTGGATGGACAGAAGAAGGTGTGGGAGCACTATGATCAGTTGTCTCTTCAAGTTGCTGAGACTCATTTCAGAAGAGTCAATGATGCATTTTTATATGTGATCATCAACCAATTGAATGGACATGCAGGATATCGGTTGAGTCAAGAAGCCATGGCATTCATTGTTGAATGGGGATGTTGGTACATCCAGTACCCCAAATTTACATACTTCAGGTTGGCTTATTTTGAAGGCCATCGACATTTGCTTCGAAGATGCTGCAATAATAGGATAGTGCTAATGGAATTTGTATATGACGCTCTTGGAGTTAATGCTCGATTAGGGATCAAACATAAAACTAGGTGTCATAAGTTTCACATGAAGTTGGGTGAGTATGGTTGTCAACACTTGGTAGGAGCAAAGGTGGCCTGTAATGAATTAATATAGTTGAAATTGGGATTATACATAGCTTGTAATTGTTTTGATCCAAAGGGTAAGATGTATGCTCTGTTGCCTTTGGTATTTACCAGACATTTCAATTTGCTAGAAGACTTTTACAGTGATCGGTAGGATGAGTATGATTTGAGAAAGAAGAACTATGAAAGATTGCCTGTCGCACTCATCTCAAAGCTAGGTGTTAAAGAAAACATTCCTAACACATTGGTGGATGATGGAATTGTATTGGACCCCTCCTATGAAGCTTTGAACATTGGCACCAAGAGCTTGGATCCAATTGATTGGGATGATGAAGAAACAATTGATACTAAGCGGATCAGAAAGACAATGTTGGATAGGAGTGTGCAATGGTTAGTGCTAAGGACCCAGACTCCTCAAGAACGAACCCCGATAAATAGTAAGGGATATAGGAGGATCAAAAGAAAGACACCTCCCAAAGAGCCATTAGAATTCCTTCCTCCAGGCATTGAAGAGATAGAACTTGAGGAGGTAGAGGATGAAGAGGAAACACAAGAAGGGGATGTTCTAGTAGGATCTATTGTTTCGACACCCACATTAGATGAGTCATCTGCACAAGTCCCACTTACAAGGAAGAATAGTAAAGAAATTCAAGAAGGAGCTCTTCATAGCATGGCTAAAGCTGGAAAGGGAAAAGAAGTGGAGGAGGAAATTTTGGAGGTTGAGACAGCTTCAGATGAGACTCTGTCAAAGAAACATATGCAAGAAAACATGCCTCCAAAGGAGAATATTGAGTAGATTTTGACACACGAAGATCAATGGAAGCTATTTGAAGATGCGAAAAGAGATTCTGATGCAAGGGCTATAGTGGAGAAACAAAATGAAATGAAAGCCAAGGTACAAGCTAATGCTAGACTGCACCAACAACAATTGAAAGCCAAACAAGTTAAAGAAAAGGCAGCAATTGATGAAGTGGAGAAACAAAGAAGGCAACAAGAACAAGAGCTCAAGATAAAGGAAGAGAATGATAAGTTAGAGTTGATACAAAAGATTCATGATCTTGAGGAGGAGAAAGCAAGAAACCAAAGGGAGAAAGAAATCTTGATTGCTAAGTTGAAACTTGGAGAAGAAGCTCGCCAAAAGGAAGAAGAAGCAGCACGATTGCAAAAGGAGAAAGATACTGCAGAGCTGGTTAGGAAGCAACAAGAAGAAAAAGCAAAGGTAGAAAAATTTAAGGCTTTGGAAGTGGAAATATTAGAAAAATAAAATCTAGAGAAGGAAAATTTAGAGAAGGAAAGGTTGGAAAAGGAAAAGGTGGAGAGAGATCAGTTGGAGGAAGAGATTCTAAGGAAAGAAGAGGAAGAAAAGAAAAGGAAAGAATAGAAAGATAGAGTGGAGGCTGAAAAGTGGTGTAGATGCACGTACTGCAAGAACAACAAGAGAAAGCAAGGGTTGACTCTCAACCCTAGGTAAATATGCAACCACCTTCTATAGTTATTTGTTCCTCTTCTTCTATGATGACTACTACTCCAAGTGCTCCTACATGGCTAAAATTGGACCTGCAAAAGAGGGTAGTAACCCCTTCACAACCTCTCAAGTGGGAGGATATGATGAAAGGGATTGAGCAGGAGAGGCCTAAAAAGAAGGCTAAGATTCTACATTCTACCCAACTCATAGATAAAGGAGAGATTGTTGTTGAATGTGCCATGCCAATGACAGAAAAGGAGGTAGGGGACATGCAGTTAACAGATTATCAGTTGAGTATTGTCAACTTGGGAAGGCCCACTAGGAATGAATATATGAACTTGATTGATGTGGTGGCTTCAACAACCAAATCGAGAATGATCAAGGATTGGCTTAAGGCTCAATTGGATCAACTACATTCATTCCTGAAGAGTGTTTCCTCTCCGCGATCACAAAAGGTAATGGCCATTGAGACTCTTGTTTAATTAAGTAGAAAGGAGGTAGATAATTTGGTGCAAGTAAGGGGCAAAGTGGAGATGGTAGACCGATGGGTAGACAAGTTGAACCGAGAGGTGGGTGAAGTTTTGGTTGAAGGTTTTGAAGCCTACAAGGACACAGAAGGGTTAATAAAAGAGATGCATCAATACATTGAGGCATCAGAAAAACAAGAAGAAGAGTATAAAGAATACAACCAAAAATTAGAAAAGGTTAATGCATTTCCTTTGACAACTCTTTTAGAGCAATCAATACTTGAGGAGGACAATAAGGATTTTATGGAGAAAACTTCTTGTATACTTTGTTTTAGAACTGACTTCTTGTGTAAACATAAGGATGAGATTCAAGAGGCTATTAATAATTTGACTAAGCAATTGGAGGAGCTCGAAGTAGTCATTGCCATTATTGTAGATGTGAATGTGTTAATGAAAGATGGTGTGCCTTTGAGTCAAATAAAAGAAAATTGGGATGAAAGATTCAAAGGACTCATGCAGAAAGAGGATGATGGACAATATTTGATGATAGATTGACTAATGGATGTCAAGGAAGAAATAAATGCTGCTAGGAGAGAGATGATAAAGATAAAAGGTATGAGGGAGTTTGCTACGTCAGAATTGGATTGAATCAAATTTGAAGATAGTTGGATTGATGGGCCGGAAATAGATACACTATAGGAAGTCTTCACTAGCTATGATGAGTTCATTGTAGATCCATCTTCACATGCATAAACCTCTTGCATGCATGATTTCCTTCTTCTTTGCATGTTGCATGCAGCACTGATAGTTGAGGTGCATGACTTCTTTTTCTCTCCTATTTTCTATTCTCTAGTTAAACTTAATGTCTAATGTAAGAAGTCAAGATCAAATTGATCTTAGTTTCCAAGAAATTTTTGATCCTAAAAGTGTGGGTGAGTTAAAATAGAAGTGAAGTTTGAACTTTGTATAATCTATAAATACCCTATGGGTATCATATTGTAAAGTTTGGCTAATTGAGAATAGAATTGGCTTACCTGAGATTAAGAGATTGAATTTTGTAGCGATTTATAGAGATACATTATACTTGATCTTTTATAGTTAATAGAATTACAGGTTTTCTCGAAATATGGTGTTTAGAATTAAATTGTTTGTGTGATAAGGCTGGTAAGTTATAATCTATCTGTATGCAGTGATTGTGCTGAACATAAGAGTTTTTTGAGTGATGAAAGCCATTTGAAGGAATTAGATTTAAGGATTATCTTATTAGATTATCATTGAGTTAAAGTTAATAAAGTCTATTGGTTTATGACCTTAGCAATGAATGGATGTATGTATTTGAAATCTTGGAGATAGTTGTGATAAGTGAAAAGTGATATTGAATTAAGCACCTTAGATGCATGCAATGGTATAGTTTATGTTGTAGATTGTGTCATGCTTTGGTTTTATGGTATGTTAGGAAACATTCATTATTGAAGGTATATGTCTAGATGCTAGATAAATTTGATTCATACTTACTGGTTTACCCCTTTGTTCTATCTTTTTCTTTTGTTTAAAACCCATTGATTTATAGAAAGAGTTCGATAAACAAATGAGTCATTGTTTGAATCTTTCATTACCAGCACAGGCCCCTTGAAGATTACAGTTGCATGAACCAATTGAGTGACACCAAACAGTTGAGAACCAATCACTAGGAGCTTGGGAGTTAGGCCACTACATGTTGTCTTTATTTTTCAAGAGAAATAGAGTAGAAATATTATGTTTTAATGTTGTTTGTGTCATTTTAACCATCAACAGAAATTGGCGCTAGAAGGAGTGCCTGAAAGGACAAGCTGGCTCGCATAGTGTCTTTCTCACCAGAGAGATATGGAAGGATTTTGAGATCCTCTAATGACCTTGAACCTTTACAATAATTACAAACCCCGGTAAGACCTAGGCCCCATGCTTGTAGGGTTTTGATACCTACATTACCACCACCACTCACTCCACCTGGATTTCCACCAAATCCACCTACACCACCACCAGTTCGACCTACATCACCACCTCCAATTAGGCCTGTATTGCCACCAATTTAGCCTATACCAACTCAACCAATCCCACCAATGGCTTACTTTGTGAATAATCCCTCTCCGTTAGGGACTATTCCTAGGGGATTCCATGATTTACCAAAGAATCGAGAGAAGTTTTGTCCTAAATACATGCATGGAAAATCAAGAAGTGCTGAGGAACAAATACAGGCATTCAAAGATGCTTGCACATGAGCTCAAGTTGTTCATCAAGATGTGGTATGTAGATTGTTTCCCTACTATTTAGGAGATATGGCATATAATTGTTATCTAAATCTACCCCAGGGATCTATTTTGGGTTGGATGGATTTAGAGAATGCTTTTATTAATTAGTTTAGGGTTTATGTAGACCCTGCCATATTATATCACCAATTTTCCACCATAAGAAAGGAACATCATGAACCATTGCCCTTGTTCAACACTAGGTTCCAAAGAATGTATCGTAGGCTACAAGAGCCTTACTTAGTGCCGGAGGCTATGGCTATATAGGCATATTTGAGAGATGTTGATCCTTTGATTGGCCTGTTCTTACAAAGAACTTATCAACCTGTTGAGATTGACTCACTGTCTAAGATTTATCATTTGGCTATCAAATTACAACATCAGATAAGTCTGCAGGCTGGAGGGTTAGGGGCAACTCTTCCTCCAATGAATTACCAGATGCCTAATCCACCGTTATACAATACTGTCCTTGGGATGTCTTATTCCCAATACATCTGAGTTAGAAGATCCACCTACTATGCCTTTCTTTGGTAATGGCATGCAAGATCACTCTTATCGACCTCAAAATCAACCACAACAAGGGGGAGGATCAACCCATGTCCATTCCCCAGCCATAGTCCAAAATGTACAGAATGAACAAACTTTTCAACTCACAAGTGAGTTAGAGACTCTCAAGAAGACTCTCTCTCAGATTTCAAATGACATGGCACAGCTTAGGAATAACCCTCCCAATAATCAAAACCAGAATTACAACAATTAGGAAGCTTATAACTATTAGGGCAATTACTCTAATCAGAACCAAAATTAGAACACCAATAGGAACTTCCAGAGTTAGAACTCCTCAAATCAAAATTATCAAAATTAGAATAGAGGATACAATCAGAGGTTCAATAACAACAACAACAACAATAATAGGTAGTGGAATACTAGGCCTAACAACGGGGGAGTTCCCCATAATTATCAAATAGGTGAGGAAAGGCCACATTCTCCTAATGTTGTTGATTTAAATTTTATGACTAATTGGTGCAGGCTGCATGATACAACAGCATATTCTAAGGTCAATTGCCTATAAATGGAGAAAATTGTGAAAATTGCATAGGTTGATTCCCATCTTCTAGCAGGAAATTCCAATTAGGATAATGGGCTAGTTAGCACTGCTATGACTTATGAAACCATTGAAGAAAAGTATCAGTTTCCTATGCAAGGAGATAATGAGCCAGAGGAAGATTTTTATGATGCTCAAGCTTTCCAATCCAAGGGTGGCCACTTTCTTAGGAATCAGAATAAAGGGCCATTCACTACATCTGCACCCCCAAACAATATGGTTCCACCAAATCAAAATGTAGATAACAATCCAGCCCCACCAAAGGGACCTTCTGATTCTCTTAATAGACGTAATTAGCCTCCTTTTCCTAAATATCAAGTTATTAATGATTCAGAGTTTGATTTCATTGCAAAATTAAAAAGGCAGAAGATATCATTGTCTTTCTTTGATATCATGAAGTGGTACCCAGCCCAATGGGAGGTGGTATTAAAAGCTTTGGAGGAGACAGATCACTTAAAAGGGAAAGGTAAAGTGACTCCCTCAAAGAAGACAAATGCAGCTATGTATAAAGGTAAGACCAATACCCCACCTTTCTTGTTAAGTTTGAGAATCTTTGGAAAGAATCTACAAAATTGTTTATTAGATTCTGGAGCATCAGGGAATGTCATGCCTTTTTCGATTTGTAAAAAGTTAGGATTAAGTCTTATTCCAACCAATAAAAAAGTGATTCAATTGGATAAAACTGAAGTCAATGTTGTAGGCGAGTTGAAGAACATGCATGTGCAGGTTGGATCAGACCCAAGGATCCAGACTTATATAGATATCCAAGTTGTTGGTATTCGAGAAACATATGGGATGCTTCTAAGTTG
>CM021107.1:107996749-108069930 GCA_007115665.2 Sequoiadendron giganteum | reverse complement strand
TGCTTCTGAACATTCATGTACAACAGTTTTAATACAGAGAAGAAAAGAAAATGAGGAGAGACCGATTGCTTTTATGAGATCTCTGTTTAAGAATGCAGAAGTGAGGTATTCCTCATTAGAAAAACAAGCCTTTGCATTGGTATGAGCAGTGAAGAAGTTCAGGCATTACATAATCCAAAGTTAGGTTATGGCTATAGTCCCAGATCCAGCTGTGAAATCTCTTTTGATGCAAAGTGAATTAGGGGAAAGAAGAGGGAAATGGATGGCCATTTTACAAGAATTTGAGTTGGAGATTCACCCAATGAAACTTGTTCGAGGCCAAGGATTGTCAAAAGCAATGGCAGAAGTGGATAGAAGTATCACATGTCAACAATACACTGTCTAATCATTTACAAAGGATCCCTGGTATACAGATTTAGTTTTCCTCCTCCTCAATAACAAGTGTCCAGAAGGAATGAATGCTACTCAAAGGAGAAAATTGAGGATGAAGAGTGCTCATTACATGCTCAAAGGGGGATCAATCTATAGGAATAATTTTCAAGGAATCTATCTACGTTGTTTGGATCAGCAAGAAGCAAAGCATTATATTTCTGAATTTCATGGAAGGCACAGGATAGGACATGGATCTGTTGATGCTTTGTCTCATCAGATTTTAAGGTTAGGCCACTATTGGCCTTATGTGTTTAATGATGCACATCAACATTGCAGGACTTGTCATGTATGCCAAACTTATGCATCTAGAGAAAGAAATCCTACAATGCCCCTACAACCGGTATATGAGGTAAGGCCATTTGCTCAATGGGCATTGGATTTTGTAGGTGTAATTAATCCAAATTCTTCTGCAGGTCATAAATTCATCTTGACTACAACGGACTACTGCACACGTTGGATAGAGGCACAACCTTGCAAGAATAGCACCACAGAGGTGGTCATCAAGTTTCTGATAGAGAACATCACAATCAGGTTTGGAGTTCCATTTGCTTTGGTATGTGATAACGGCCCTGCTTTTTCTTCTGCTAAGTTTATTTCATGGGCTTATGAACATAAGATTGTGTTGAAGTATTCTTCCAATTATTACCCTCAGGGGAATGGAGTGGCTGAGTCCACAAATAAGAACTTGTTGGAAGTTATAAAAAATTGTTAGAAAGTAATCATAGGGACTAGCATACCTAGTTGAGATTTTCCTTATGGGCAGATTGAACTAGAATCAAAGTAGCCCTAGGGAATTCACCTTTTAAGTTAGTTTATGGCCCAGATTCAATCTTCCCCATTCATTTGCAAATAATTGTTCTAAATTTTATGCAGGAGTTTTATAATAAGGATGATAGGATTGAGGTTAGACTACTTAATTTGTTAAACATGGAAGAGCAAAGAGATGCTGCTCTACAACAATTCTCTAAACATCAGGTTGTTGTCAAACGCTGGTTTGACAAAAGAGCCAAGATAAAAGCCTTTAGGATATTAGATCTTGTGTTATTATGGGATAAGGCTAGAGAAAATAAGGGAGATCACTAGAAGTTTGATAGACTTGGGTTAGGTCCTTATCAAGTGGCAGAAATATTAGGTGAGAATGCTTTTCATTTGAGTACCTTAACAGGAGAGCTTGTTCCATTACCAGTTAATGGTTAGTTTCTCAAGCACTATTTTGGTGCATAGAAGGTCTGATGTTTTGAAAAAAAAAAGAGAATGTACTATACGGTATCATATGTAATTAAGTTTCTATTTAGGTTTTTGTTTTTAGTTTTTAGTTTTGTTTTTTTTGGTTTTTGTTTTGTTTTCTTCTTTGTTTTGTTTGTTTGTTTTGTTGTGTTTTGTTTCCTTGGGGATCTTTATTTTGTTCATCTCAAGACTTGGGGTTGTTATTCAATGTATACTACTGGTACTAGGAGAGAAATTGGTTTAGGTATTTTCATTATCATCATTGAAAAGGATTTTATTCTAAAACTTATGTTTTATAATCATTCTAGTTTGGGTTGGAAAAGTTATTAAGGATAGAAGATATACTGTGGATATCTCATGAATTGTGATAAAAAATCTGTCACCAAATTAGATAAAACATCTGCATGAGTAGGTGCCTATCTGTTTTAGAATGACTCTACCTTTAATTCAAGTGAAAAATCCGATTCCAAAACTATAATGAAATCCATTGTAGTTCTCAACCCACATTTTAGATTCATTTGAATTTGAGTATTGAGAAAGATGCAGAAAAGAATTTCCACAAGTAAAGTAAAAAAAAAGAGAATGAAAAGAAAGAAAGAAAAGGCAAGCTCAATATCAAGTGGGTAATCAAGTATCTCTATCGGGGCTATGGACTCCTAGCTGGTAGTAGAGCAATGCTTTGTGAGAACTAGAGGTATCTCCGTCGGGGCTATGGACGCTTGTCTGGCAGCGGAGTAATACCCAAGATTTTACTGCACGATAGTTAAAGGATTCAACTCATGTAGCTTGAATTTTAGGTATGGTGGTTCAAAGAGTAGAGAAAGTATCTATGAAGAATGATGCATAATATAAGCACACACTCAGATTCAGAAATAACTCATGACCACATACATCTGAGATTCCAGCTCAAACTTATCCTAAAAATATCTGATCTTATTCAAGTTAAAGTGTTTATTAGTCAAGGAGTTTTTGGGTGACTAGAATTTTCTTTGGGTATCTTGAAAATGGGTAAACCATTTTCCCAGCCGAGTCGCCATTTGTTATGCCTTGCATAACCACCCCATCTTTTGCCTTGGTCAAAATGGGTCCCCCTTTGTGTTTTTTATACTTAGTTGTTTTTGAAACAAAGTTCGGAGTCTTGTTTTTCCAATACTTTGTTTATTTTTCTTTAGTCTGCTGAAATCGGAACTGGATCTGAATCGGGTTCTGAAAGTTCTTTTCAAACTTGTTTTGGTTCCCATCCCGATAGTCTTTCATTTATGTCTATTGTATTTGTCTTCAGCGGACCCGGACCCGGGGTGGGTGTTAAGTTGGTCCTATTGAAATTTCCAAAATTATAATCGATTCTGCCCCCCGCCTCCGCTATTTTGACTTCTGGTTTTAGTCTTAGTCCTTTTGTTTAGTTTTATTATGTCGGTCTTTTGTTTTACATTTAATGTTTGGTTTTGTTTTGTGTTTAGTTGGCGGACCCAGAACCGGAATTGGAATGAAGTTTGGCAATTTCTTTTCGTTTGTGAATCAATTTCCATTTCAGCTCCGCCACCGCCATTTTTCTAGATTGTTGACTTTTTGACTAAAGTTGCACTGTTGAGAAGTGTTGGTTCTCTTTTAGTTCCGACTCCACCTTAAATGCATTTTAATGCATTAATGGCAGCTGCTCGTGTAGGTAGAAATCCTCATTTTTACCTTCATTAAGGGTTAAACGAATCATTATTGTCATCGTTAAGAGATTAAGAAGCACAAAAGAGTAGCGGCAAAGTTCATTCAAGCGAATTAATCAAAAGAGAAGAAAGTTATCATTTGCAAATCAATTCAGAAGGTTAGCAGGGTTCTATTGTGTTCGAGGTAGGGTTTCTTATCATTGTTGTTCTTCATTTATTCATTGTTGTGTTTGATTGTATCTACTCATGCTTTAAATCATTTTGCTCTTTAAATGAATTTGTGATTCTTGGTATGATTAGTTTGAGAAGGTTCTTGTTTTTTGTTGTTTGTTTGGTTATTCTTTGTTTCTTTCTCTTTTGTTTTTAGTTCTTTTTGTTGTAGGGCAATGTCGCTTTCATGTTTTAGTCATGATCGTGTCGTGCTATTTTTATTTGTAGTAAGTTAGATTAAATTTAGGTTTTAAATGGTGTTGGTTAAAATTAGGGATTTACAGTGAGGTAGATTAATGATTTACAGTGAGTTAGGGTTAATTGATTCATCATTTCTACTTAGGGTTTTGTCACGTCCAATCTGGTAAAATGGTAAGGTTTAAAATCCATGCCCTAGTTTTATCGTGTTTGTTAGATTAGGGTTTCGCGTGTTTCAGTAATCAATTTTAAATGATTAAAATATGAAACCCTAGGATTTAGTCATTCCCCATGGTCATATGAATATAGTGTTTTTAAAGCCTCTTTTCATCTAATATGACCTTGGTTTTAGTCATGGAGTTGTGTGTTAAATAGATAAAATCTTTGATGATGTCATGGTCAACCTAGGCAGAGACGGGATCGGAATCGATCTTGAATTGGAAAATTCTATTTTGCAAAAGGTATCGATCCCATTTCTAGCTCCGTGTATAATAAAGAAGTCTTTTGTCGAAATAACGATGACCTAGTCGGAAGTGGAAGTGAAATGAAAATAGAATATGAAAATATAAAATTTGAAGAAAACCAAATCTGTTTTTCATTCCGATCCCGGTTCCGATAACCTTCCTGATTCCAACTTTGAGCCTATTCATTGTTAGTAAAATATTTGTGTCGGTTTTGGCTCCGAGTTCGGCAGTGTTGTAAAAAGAAATTGTTTTAGGTTGTGTTTCTGCCTGGTTTCGCCTCCGGTGCATATATGAAAGGTATGGTTTTTAGAGCATGTTTTTTGGTGATATCTAAAGATCTAATTAGAGGTTTCACTTGCAAGAAAGTTGAAAGATGTCAGGAACATCAGGGGAAGCTGCTCGAAGGAACCAGCCTGCAGGAACATCAAAGGCAGCACCAAAACCAAAGCCAGAACAACTGCCTTATACCTTGAGGTATAATCAGAGGAGTCTGGTGGTGAAGGTGAGCAAGGTGGAATCAGATTGGTCAGATGTCACTGATACGAACTTGGCCCAGTACAACTTTGAGGAGTTACATGGAGAAACCTTTGAAGAATGAGAAAATCTAACAGGAAGGTCGCAAAAGATTGTTGATTCTGGCTTGGCACATATTACTGTGTTCCCTTTATCAGTCCAATACCCGGAGTTGATCTTAATAGTGGCTAGTGCCTACAATCCTACTACAAGACTATGCGTGGATTCACATAATAGGGTGATCATTGATCTTACTCCTCAGATGTTTCAAAGTATATTCAATGTCTCAGATCCTAAGAGCTTGGTGCAATTGGATGAGGCAGAGGCCTTGGCGAAATACAGTAAGTATAAGGACTCCAATGGGTCCCATTTGAACAAAAAATGGTTGAAGACAAAAAAGAAATCTCTATCCAAGCTTGCACACCAACCTAAGAGGGTAGATTTCAAGAAGGAGGTATCAGATTTAATACTGATGTTCTCCAAGGTATTTGGGAAGAGGGATGCATTCCACTTCAGGGAATGGATGTTTCCTTTCATCCAAATAATGTTACAGGGTGACTATTAGTTTGATTGGCCAATGACTGTGTCAAATGCTATCCATGATTAGCTGACTAACATCAGAAACACTAAGTGTTTCTTATGACTTCTTATGTGGTGTATATAGTAGCTAGATTGGGTATCTTCCCAGGCTTAAATAGAGTGGGCATAATGGGAGCCTTGGATGGATAGAAGAAGGTATGGGAGCACTATGATTAGTTTTCTCTTCAAGTTGCTGAGACTCATTTCAGAAGAGTCAATGATGCATTTTTATATGTGATCATCAACCAATTGAATGGAGATGCAGGATATCGGTTGAGTCAAGAAGCCATGGCATTCATTGCTAAATGGGGATGTTGCTAAATCCAGTACCCCAAATTTAAATAATTCAGGCTGGCTAGTTTTCAAGGCCATCCACATTTGCTTCCAAGATGCTGCAATAATAGGATAGTGCTAATGGAATTTATATATCAGGCTCTTGAAGTTAATGCTCGGTCTAGGATCAAACATAAAACTAAGTGTCATAAGTTTCCCATGAAGTTGGGTGAGTATGGTTGTCAACACTTGGTAGGAGCAAAGGTGGCCTATAATGAATTAATACAGTTGAAATTAGGATTATACATAGCTCGTAAGTGTTTTGATCCGAAGGGTAAGATGTATGCTTTGTTTCCTTCGGTATTTACCAGATATTTCAATTTGCTATAAGACTTTTAGAGTGATCGGCCGGATGAGTATGATTTGGGTAAGAAGAACTATGAAAGATTGCCTGTCGCACTCATGTTAGAGCTAGGTGTTAAAGAAAACATTCCTAACACATTGGTGGATGATGGAATTGTATTGGACCCCTCCTATGAAGCTTTGAACATTGGCACCAAGAGCTTGGATCCAATTGACTGGGATGATGAAGAAATAATTGATATTAAGCGGATCAAAAGGACAGTGTTGGATAGGAGTGTGCGGTGGTTAGTGCTAAGGACCTAGACTCCTCAAGAACTAGCCCCTAAAAAGGGTAAGGGATACATGAGGATCAAAAGAAAGACACCTCCCAAAGAGCCATTAGAATTCCTTCCTCCATACATTGAACAGATAGAACTTGAGGCGGTAGAGGATGAAGAGCAAACACAAGAAGGGGATGTTCCAATAGAATCTATTGTTTCAACACCCACATTAGGTGAGTCATCCGCATAAGTCCTATGTACAAGGAAGAAGAGTAAAGAAATTCAAGAAGGAGCTTTTCATAGCATGGCTGAAGCTGGAAAGGGAAAAGAAGTGGAGGAGGAAATTCTGGAGGTTGGAATAGATTCAGATGAGACTCTGTCAGAGAAAGATATGCAAGAAAACATGCCTCCAGAGGAGAATATTGAGCAGATTTTGACACATGAAGATCAATGGAAGTTATTAAAGATGCGAAAAGAGATTCTGATGCAAGGGCTGTAGTGGAGAAACAAAAGGAAATGGAAGCCAAGGTACAAGCCGATGCTATACTGCACCAACAACAACTGAAAGCCAAACAAGTTAAAGAAAAGGCAGCAGTTGATGAAGTGGAGAAACAAAGAAGGCAACAAGAACAAGAGCTTAAGATAAAGGAAGAGAATGATAAGTTAGAGTTGATACAAAAGATCCATGATCTTGAGGAGGAGAAAGCAAGAAACCAAAGGGAGAAAGAAATCTTGATTGCTAAGTTGAAACTTGGAGAAGAAGCTTGCCAAAAGGAAGAAGAAGAAGCATGATTGCAAAAGGAGAAAGATACTATAGAGCTGGTTAGGAAGCAACAAGAAGAAAAAGCAAAGGTAGAAAATTTAAGGCTTTGGAAGTGGAAAGATTAGAAGAAGAAAATCTAGAGAAGGAAAATTTAGAGAAGGAAAGGTTGGAAAAGGAAAAGGTGGAGAGAGATCGGTTGGAGGAAGAGAGTCTGAGGAAAGAAGAGGAAGAAAAGAAAAGGCAAGAATAGAAAGATAGAGAAGAGGTTGAAAAGATGGTGCAGATGCATGTATTGCGAGAACAACAAGAGAAAGCAAGGGTTGACTCTCAATCCCAGGTAAATATGCAGCCACCTTCTATAGTTATTGCTTCCTCTTCTTCTATGATGACTACTACTCCAAGTGCTCCTACATGGCTAAAACTGGTCCTGCCTAAGAGGGCAGTAACCCCTTCACAACCTCTCAATTGGGAGGATATGATGAAAGGGATTGAGCAGGAGAGGCCTAAAAAGAAGGCTAAGATTCTACATTCTACCCGACTCACAGATAAAGGAGAGATTGTTGTTGAATGTTCCATGCCAATGATAGAAAAGGAGGTAGGGGACATGTAGTTAACAGATTATTAGTTGAGTACTGTCAACTTGGGAAGGCCCACTAGGAATGAACATATGAACTTGATTGATGTGGTGGCTTCAACAACCAAATCGAGAATGATCAAGGATAAGCAAAAGAAGGATGAGCTTAAGGCTCAGTTGGATCAACTACATTCATTCCTGAAGAGTGTTTCCTCTCCGAGATCACAAAAGGTAACAACCATTGAGACTCTTGTTTTGTTAAGCAAAAAGGAGGTAGGTAATTTGGTGCAGGTAAGGGGCAAAGTGGAGATGGTAGATTGATGGGTAGACAAGTTGAACCGAGAGGTGGGTGAAGTTTTGGTTGAAGGTTTTGAAGCCTACAAGGACACATAATGGTTAATAAAAGAGATGCATCAATACATTGAGGCATCGGAGAAAGAAGAAGAAGAGTATAAAGAATACAACCATAAATTAGAAAAGGTTAATGCATTGCCTTTGACAACTCTTTTGGAGCAATCAATACTTGAGGAGGAAAATAAGGATTTTGTGGAGAAAACTTCTCGTATACTCCGTTTTAGAACTGACTTCTTGTGTAAACATAAGGATGAGATTCAAGAGGCTATTAGTAATTTGACTGAGCAATTGGAGGAGCTGGAAGCAGTCATTGCCATCATTGTAGATGTGAATGTGTTAACGAAAGAAGGCGTGCCTCTGAGTCAAATAAAAGAAAAGTGGGATGAAAGGTTCAAAGGACTCATACAAAAAGAGGATGATGGAGAAGATTGATGATAAATCAACTAATGGATGTCAAAGAAGAAATAAAAGCTTCTAGGAGAGAGATGATAAAGATAAAAGGTATGAGGGAGTTTTCTACGACAGAATTGGATCGAATCAAATGTGAAGATAGCTAGATTGATGGGTCGGAAATAGATACACTACAGTAAGTCTTCACCAGCTACGATGAGTTCATTGTAGATCTAGCTTCACATGCATAAACCTCTTGCATGCATGATTTCCTTTTTCTTTGCATGCAACACTGATAGTTGAGGCACATGACTTCTTTTTCTCTTCTATTTTCGATTCTCTAGTTAAACTGAATGTCTAATGTAAGAAGTCAAGATCAAATTGATCTGAGTTTCCAAGAAAGTTTTGTTCCTAAAAGTGTGGGTGACTTAAAATAGAAGTGAAGTTCAAACTTTGTATAATCTATAAATACCCTATGGGTATCATATTGTAAAGGTTGGCTAATTGAGAATAGAATTGGCTACCTGAGATTAAGAGATTGAATTTTGTAGTGATTTACAGAGATACATTGTACTTGATCTTTTATAGTTAATAGAATTATAGGTTTTCTCGAAATATGGTGTTTAGAATTAAATTGTTTGTGTGATAAGGCTGGTAAGTTATAATCTATCTGTATGCAGTGATTGTGCTAAACATAAGAGTTTCTTGAGTGATGAAAGTCATTTGAAGGAATTAGATTTAAGGATTATCTTATTAGATTATCACTGAGTTAAAGTTATTAAAGTCTGTTGATCTATGAACTTAACAATGAATGGATGTATGTCTTTGAAATCTTGGAGATAGTTGTGATAAGCGAAAAGTGATGTTGAATTAAGCACCTTAGATGCATACAATGGTAAAGTTTATGCTGTAGATTGTGTCATGCTTTGGTTTTATGGTTTGTTAGGAAACTTTCATTGTTGAAGGTATATTTCAAGATGCTAGATAAATTTGATTCATACTTACTCGTTTACCCCTTTGTTCTATCTTTTTCTTTTATTTAAAACCCATTGATTTATAGAAATAGTTCAATAAAAAAATGAGTCATTGTTTGAATCTTTTCTTACCAGCACAAGCCCCTTGAATATTATAGTTGCATGAACCAATTGAGTGACACCAGACAGTTGAGAACAAGCTATGAGGAACTTGGGAGTTAGGCCACTACATGTTGTCTTTCTTTTTTAGGAGAAATAGAGTAGAAATATTCTGTTTTAATGTTGTTTGTGTCATTTTAACCATCAACAAGGATGAGGATATCTTCTTTGATTTTACTTCTTCATAGATCTAATCCTTGGGGATCCATTTGCATCAACTCCCTTTGTGCATTGTTTTTTCTTCAATTGTTTAGGAACTTGTTTCTCTATCTTCTTCTTATAATCAACAACTGGATAATTGTTCTTCCTCTTATCAGTAGTAGGTCTCTTCTCTTCATTGAATTTCTTCTTATCTGCATCTAACTTCTTTACTTCTTTTGTCTTCTTCATCTCAACAGTTCCTTTTCTTGATCTTCCATTTCCAAAGGTATTTTCTTTTAAACAACTCATGTAAGCTCTCTCATTCTTTGTACAACAACTTCCTTCTACTTTAAATCTATCATACAATTTTGCAGAATCATTGGTAGAGGGACTCTTTCCATTCTCAAAACCAAGTCCAACCTTTTCTTTTGGTTTTGATGCATTTTTTGATTTTGCTAATTCATTTAATATCTCAAAGCCACCTTTCAGCTTTAGACTTCTATCAATTTATTTCTTTGCATTCACCAAATCTCTTCATAGAGCAACTATTTCAACTTCCAACTTCTTAGATTCATATGATTTAGATGGTAGTTTTGATTTAACTACATATTTTTTCCTCTTACCTTCTTCCACCTTAGTTTTCAAACTAATTATCATTTGATCAGATACTTCAAGGTTTTTAGTTAGTCTTTCTATCTCTTTTTGAGAATGAAACTTTTGTTCTTCATTCTCCTTCTTCAAAATGTTAATCTGATTTAGAGCACAAATGATTTTATGTTCAAGGTCCACTTCTTCTTCTTTACCAGATATATCAACTTCTTCATCTAACCATTTAACTTCTTTACAAAGTTCCATGAATGGATCACTTCCATAGGCACTCACAAGTTCATCATCAGAACTGCCAAAAACACCTGATAACCTATTTTATTTTATTGTGTACAGACTATGTTCAATATCATCTTCTTTCTCAAATTTATCCTTTTCATTAGGAGAACATTTAGAAGCAAGAAGACTTATTCTACTATATTTAAAAATTTTAGGGCGTAGTTTACCTCTATGTTTTAGGGAGCCATTTCTTGGTCTTCTGATGAAGCTAGCTTCCTATTCATCAACATTCTCAGATCGAAACGTAGATGCTTCTATCATCTCCCTTATTTCTACAACATCTCTCATGAATGTGTCTGCAATCTTCTCATATTTACTTTTCTTCATATTTTTAGACTTGCCTCCATGTGTTTGAATCTTGTCTTGCACTTTGCAATCATCACCTTCATACATCCTCCTTAACTCATTCTATGTATCATGTGAATTTTGACATTGCATGACTTTGACAACCACCAATTTTTACATCCCACTTAGAATTGCAAACATTTCCTTAGCATTATCTTCAAAATTCTCCTTTCCATTAGTATCAGTGGGACTTGTGGTAGGGGATTTGTATCCCTTTAGTGAACAAAAGTGAAGCAATAATCTTAATATCAAAATATTGCCAATGTATGCCCCCACTTTAAAGGAATTGCTAAACACCATGTTGTGGGTAATTACTTTAAGGTAGAAATGATATATTCCAATTGTTAAAAGGGCTATGAGAGATTATTTAGGAAGCCCTATGCCAAGTATATGTTGCCAAATAAATATACGTCATGAAAAGGAGGTTGCCCCTATTGGAACATAATAATATACTAATAGGGGGGGCTAAATCAATAGATACTAAAACTTAGCCTTCAAAACCTTTGTGTAGATTATTTATTTTAGCTCTGAGTACTTTATGAAGAATAATTCATTAAGCCCTTAATGTGAAGATTAACTAAAAACATAGAGAGATAGACACACATTCACACAAAATCCTATAACACCAAATATACATGGAAAACCCAAGTTGGGAAATACCACAATGAGAAATGTTGCTAGGATTTACTATCCTAACCCAACCTCACAAGCAATGAAGTTCAGTTACAATATTTTAGGGCACCAACCCAAGTAAGCATCAACTCCCTGATTTAGGAGCATCAATTCCAAGGAGATACCAATCCCCTACTTTGAGCACCAACTCAGTACAAATGAGGCTGCAACCTCTTACAAAACTTAAAGCTCAAATATGTATATAAATGGTTCTACATAAACCTGAGATGCATCAATATATTCAGTACATTGTTGCATTTACTACAACTCACACTCTGATATTGTGGCTACACACCCAACAACACACATCTTTGATCTGCACTCTCCTCTACACCTAGAACACTAACTATTCTATCTTGCTGCACTGCACACCTTTCTCTTTCTATAGTGTCTCATACATCTACACTTTGTTGAATACAAACCTAGATGATATTATGTATTACACTCTCGGACTTCCTTGCATGTGCATTGTCTATCTTCTTTTCTACTCTCACTACTTCCTTATTGTCATAGCTGAATATTCATAACTCTATTTTCCCAAACTCTACAATTGCAGACTCCTCTCTATATGAGTAGATGCAACCTACACTCCACTACTGAACTAATTCCATCTTTTGACAATATCCAATTATCTTCTATCTCAACCATCTTGCAATCTCTGCCTCAAGATTCTCTCTACTGTCTAGATCATCTCTAGCTTATTGTTATGGTTTTCTTTATATGCCAACTTCACCAACAAGCTTCCTCTACCTTGAGCCACAAACACCACTATCTAGATCATAATTAAGATATCTGATAGAGTTTACTAGATATTTTCATATCTTGCATTGAGTCACCCAACATTTAATTTTGTTACAAAAAAATTTCCTTCATTCTCTTCCTATCAAACCCTAAGATCAGATATGCAATCAATGCATCCTCCTGTCCATTTGATCTGATTCAATTTCGATCACCTTTACAATCTGTTTTTCCACCTTGAAGATAAAATCTTCATTTAAATTGGTCACTGGTGTAGTTAGACCAATTAATTCTTTCTCCTATGTCGGTTACTAGTCAAAACCATCATTCACACTATCGTAGTCATCATAGATCTTTTCTTTTGAATCTAGTCCATTGATATTCTCTTTGCACTATGATCCAATGTTCTTCATTCATCATCATATCTTTAAAAAAATTTCATTAGGTGAACTGCTATTGATCCTACGTCGTTTATCTTCATTGACTGGTGATCACCATTGGATCAATCACCAAACAATTTTCACCATAGATCTACTCCATACACCTCTTGCCATATGTAGGGTCCACCAAGACATGAATCGAAAACCCGCTATCCCACGAGCTCTGACAATGGGCCCACACAAAATTTACAGGGCTTGTGAGTTGTTTCCATTTTTCGTCCACATCATTGCCACACAACTCACAACAACGATGTGACTTTGCATACCAATAAAATCATCCTTCGCCACTTGTCATCACACATCACCAAACTCTATCATCAACCTCCTATCAAATCCCACTTAGCTTATTGATTTTTCAAAGGGGCATCTTCCAAACTCCTACCAATACACCAAAGTCACATCAATTAGAACATCAACACTGAATACATCCACATCATCACCTCATCACTCTTAGATCCATTGCTTTCTTGTCATATGCAGGGTCCATTGCATAGGTCATCGACACATGTCATCTTGTCATTCACCTTATTATAGTGAATGCAAATAATCCTTCATCATCGTCACCTTTCACTTACCCTAGTTCCACCAGACTCTACAAAAAGCATCATCCAATGTCCAAGGATCAATCTTCATCATTCCTTGTTGACCCTGCGGGTCTTAATTGGGCCCCACTTAAATCTTAGTGGAGTATGTGAGCACCATCCGATCTCCAAGGCTTGACCTCCATGGTTGATCAAGTGAAGACAAATATTTGCATGAGAAACTTAGGAAATATTATAGCTATTGAATATTTGTTAGGCTAGTAAACATAAGGTGAAGGGGCTGGTCATACCTATGACTTCAAAGACATAAGTTGTAACTTATGTGACATGCAACTACCAATACAAAATCGCCATCCAAAATCTCGTCATGCTGATAAAGGCCTTGTTAAACCTTATGCTCCATTTTCTTTCTGATTACCTTCATTACTATCGGGTCCCACTCAGAGCGCTTCTTTCCTCCTTATTGCTCCATTGCTAAGTCACTAAAAACTCTAACCTTAGAACCTCTTGTTGGAGGTTACAAAGTTTTGAAAACCCTTGAATCACTGACAAAGAGATCACTAAGTTGCTAAAAACCCAAACCTTAGAGCCTCAAAGACATTAAGTTAGAAGGTTATGAGACTCTACAACCCTACAACTTAAGTTAGTAAAACTTGGAATCCAACGACTTAACTTATTACTTAAAATTCCTACAACAGCCAAACAAAAGTTACCATGAAAATAGAACATTTTGAGAAAGCCATTATTGTAAATGCATTAGGGTTTATCTGTAAACCCTAGAATCACCCAAGAGAATAAATAAATTATTTCTAGGTGCATTCTTCACTTTCTCGACCTATAGAGCACATCACTGGAATGCTCTCTAAAAACCCATATCTAATCTGCTAGCTAATTTTCCATCAGACCTATTTCTCTCACACTCATACTTTTTCATTATGCCAAAAAATCTACCCTTTAGGATCAATTCCTAATACCTTTCATCTCTCCTTTGTCATCAATGACATTATTTACATTAATGCCAACATCCTCCTTTACCAAATTTCCTCCATCATTCCAACAATCTCTCTTGCATGATTTAACTCATCACCTTTCTGATACCTTCAAGACATCAATGACAACATTATGTTCTTCTACACAGGATCAACACACTTCTCCTTTGATCCCCTTTTGACATCAATGACAACATATTCCAAGAGCCCCCTTATGCAATCCAGAGATAACATATAAGGGATCCACAGATTCGGTGTTGGTGCATTTATTTTCTGCAGTGATAGAATAGAGCTTGGAAGTATCATCATTCCCCAAATGTACCTCATGGAACAATTAACACAAAGGAGGAATGAAAATTAGAGATATAGAAGACAAACAAGCCTTTTCATTCAACATGGAAGATACTTGGATATATTAATGCCTTGCATCATCCCCAAAAGGAAAACACAAGGCAAAGAAAATGTTTACGATAGATAGTAGAATAGAGCTAAAAATAGAAGAATGTCATGAAAGTTTTTGCTTTCTTTGTATCCTTGCACCAACAAAGTAACAAGGTTCATCCAAAGAAAAATCATAAACATAAAGACACACCAAGAAACATAATACATTGGATCACATTACACACATGCAATCACAAAAAAATAGAAATAACAAAGATAGTATGACACATGTGACCCAACCTATAGTAAGTCATCTGCATCCCAATCTTGTTCATCATATGCAAAAAGGTATATAAATAGCTAAAGGAGCAACAACAAGTGCCATACTAGGGTGATCACTAGGTTCAACATGTGGTGATGCACTCTTTTTAGGAGGAGCATCAAAATTGTGCCCATCTAAGTTCATGGAAGTGAAAAATAACGCATTCATCTCATTATGCACTTCTTCATCAATTTTAGTAGTCTCATCATCATCCAAATTAATCACAATAGGAGGTAAATTATAATAATCATTTTTGAATCTTGTTTTACCTCTTGTTTTCGTTCAATGTCTTATTGTTATGGAAGTTGTATTTTTCTTGAGTTTTTTTCCATGGGTGTAGGTGATGTTGGTTTATTTTCTTCTTCTAATCGATGAGCGATAGCATGACATCCATTCCTACTATCTTTATCATTTTAGTGTCCTTTTTTTATAATTTTCAAGTTGTGATGGTGTAGTAGCGAGCTTACCAACCATTGGTTTCTTTTCTTATTTTAAGAGAAATGCTAAAGAGAGTAGGAATAGATGTTGATGATAGGATCATGGAGAAAAACACATCTAATTGTTTGGGTCCAAATTTTAATGGAAGAGTGATCAATCCTATCATAGGGAAAGAAACACCATTATGCGTTTTAACCCATGGTTTTTGTTTGTCATAAGTATGTTTATAAAGTTCTTGCACAAATAAGAATTCCTTGATGATCAAATTCTCTACACATGGAGGATCAATAAGTATTCCTTGTGCAGGTAAGTTATTGATATGACCAACAATGTAGAGATGACCATTAGGAAAATGTTTAAGTACATCATCATTAGTAAAATAAATGTTAGGTTTCAAAGTGGTTTGGCCCTTACGAGGTTGAATTTCAATGAATCCAATAATGGAACTATGATCTTCCTAATTATCACTCTTATCATAATCAAGTATATTTTGTGTTGTGTCAACATTCATCACATCATTATTATTATCACTAGCTTTTACAAATGATATGGAATGGTTTGGCATTGGATTGGTAAAGATTTTCAAATTTTGGTTAGGTGGGGCAATGGATTTATTTCCTTGATTATTAACACTACCTAATTGGATGTGATTGGAGTAAATGAGTTCTTGCACTATATGTTTAATATGCATAAATATTTCTATATCATGTCCAATTTTTTGGTGATGATGGAAAAAGGCATTTGGATTATGGTTTGGAGGTGCAATATATGTTGCATCAAGAGGTTTAATGGGAGGTAATCTAATTAGGTTCTTACTCAAGAGTTGCAACATAACCAAATGGAGGGTTCATCTAAAGTAGGGGTGGACAACTCAAAACAACCTATATCAACCAATCTTCAAACCCTAAAACATCACTTGGTGGTTTTTTCTTCACAAGACTTCAATCCTTAAAGCCTAAAACATAGGGTAGCAAATTGGGTTTTTTGGTCATAACTTTCATTGCAAACATGATATAAAAGATGTAAACACATTTTTAGATACCCATTTGGTCTTTATACAATATACCAAAAAATTTAGGGGTGGTCACTTTGTACGGAACCCTTCAAAAATTGACTGTTCTTCTGCCAATTAGACCTAAAACATGAAAAGATCAAACCTAGGGCATCACCAAAACATGAGCCAAACAAAACCCTAGAACCTGCAATTTTTAATAATGAAAATAAATACAATGATAAGCTATTCCACAAATTTTTAGGACTTTCTACCATGGGAATGGTAAGAAATGCAATTTACAAGTCCACTAGGAACCTTGGGTAGGCTTTTTGATCGGTTTCACTAAAATGTTAATATATTTTCACAAACTCCATATAAATTGATCAAAAATTAATAAAAATGAATTTAATAGTTCCCTTTACATGCTTCAAAAAAAGTTCAGGTCATACTGTGCACTAGCAATCTGTACAATTCCCTATAGCAGTAAAGAACGTTCAAAAAATTGTAGAAAACAGAGTTTTCATTGCTCAAAATTTCAAATCTCAACAACCCAACCTCATGGTCAATGATACAAGGCCTCTTTAATAAATTTTCAACCATCTCCAATAGTTACAAACCTAATATTTCATCTTCCAACATTCCAACTTCCACTTGACAACAAAAATGCAAAGTTGCTTTGTGCAACTTGACAACATTGACATTGTTTTTGCATTTACATACTAATTCACCCCCTAATGACTCAAACCATCTAAAACACCTATGGAATGGTCTTATACAACATTATTACATTAAATTAAATGAAGCAGAACAAAATTTCACTTTTGGAGCCCTCTTGGGGCATGAAAGCCTGGGTGCCCCTGCACCATACTCCTAGGGAAGAAAGATTCAAGCTCCACTTGAATGGAGAGTAACAACATGATAAATATTCTTGAAATCTCTTGACTAATGTATTTAGATCCCTCCTTATTATATTCTTTGAAATAGTCCCATGCTGGTTTCATCTCCATCTTAGGTTTCTTAGACATTTGGAAAAGGAAGCTATATAAACTATGTTGCAACTCACCTTCTAGAGATACCTTGTACAATGATAGATAAAATTGATTAGTCTTCCCAACAGATTGCTCACACTTTTCCTCCTACACTTGGATTATAAAAATGGCAACATTATCCTCTGAAACTATTTATATAACACCATCACTGGTTATGCATTCTTTGCTCTACTACTCACACTCTTGTAGTGTCCTTGTCAAGATGGAAACATCGGTTGAAGTAATCTGGCCTGCAAATCCATAATGGTAACTTCATCTTCCCCATCAACATCCCTCTCTACTATCCTAATAGTTGACATAAAGCTTTTGGCATCATTAAACTCAAATGGCACATGTCTAACATGGTGCACTAAATGGAAAACGTTTTCCTTGCATTCTAACAACTAAAAATTTGAACCTTGCACTGTCTTTACAAACAACTCTCCTCATTCCGCTTGCACATTGGACTCAAATATACCTTCTTCAAACAACTTTAAATGATTGATCCTTTGCATTGGGAATAAAGAAGGTGAAAACCCATCTACAACAATGTCTACAATGTCCTTCAACAAGCTTTGGATCTCCCATGGAAAATCAGAATTGTCAACTACTATCATGACATCCAGGGTCTAATCATGGCTTCAAAAGCCACCTTTTCCTCCTTCATGGATAGTGGGAACTCTTTTTGACTCATCAACATCACCTTGGACCCCCTTCTAGATCTTTGTCCTCTATGATGTGGACAAATTCCTTTTCACTCACCAACATAGCACTAGAACCTATTTGTGATTCTTGACCTTCCACTTTTAATGGTGTAAGGGTGTAGGAAACTCCATATTTCTTAGTGACATATATGTTTTTCCTACCATCATGCTTAACATTCCTATCATATTGCCAAGGTCTCCCCAAAAGAAAATGGCACACATCCATTGGTATTATATCACACAAAACCCTATCCTTGTACCCTCCTATATGAAAATAAACCTAACTTTGTTCATTTACAACTACTTGTTGTCTCTTGTTCAACTAAGACACCTTGTAGGGAGTAGCATGAGGAATCCTTTGTAATTTCAACTTCTCAACCATTTCAAGAGAAACAAAATTGTATGTACTACCAGAATCAATTACAACCTTGCAACACTTACCTTGGATTTTACATGTAGTTCTGATAAGAGGCTTTCTTTGTGGTGGTTCCTTCTCCATTGGTCCTTTGAGTAGAGTCCTTCTTATCAACAAAATGTCTCCAATTTTTGGTTCTTCAACATTTGGTGAAGAATAGACACTCTCTACATCATCTCCTTATGCAATCTGATTTCTTCTTTCTCTTCCAACAAAATTTGTTGGCTTCTTCTCACTAGTGCATTTCCATGCTTGGTGGCCTGCAAATTTGTTGCATTTATAACACTTCCCTATGAAACCACTTGAACCTCCTCTTTGGCTTCCAAATCTTCCCCTTGAATCTGATCTACCTCCTCTAAATCCACTTCTTGAATCTACTTGTTCTTCGGTATTTGTTGTCTCTTCTTGGCTCTCATATGACTCTCCTAAATCAGCAAATGCCCCTCTTCCTATAGTATTTCTACCTCTACCCCTCCTTTTCTTTTCTTGCCTTCTTCTCAACTTATCTCCAACCATTGTGGCCAATTGGTAACACTCCTCTATCGTTCTTTATTTTTTAGGCTTAGTTCATCTTGAAGGATATATCTCAACCCATTGAGGTATCTTGCCACTTTCTCCTCATCATCTTCTACATGACGTTTCCTTATGCTCAATTTTTAGAACTCCTTAGTATAGGCACTCACATCCATCTCTTTTTGCTTGATATTTTGAAGCATCTTCAATAAATAAATGGCGTAATCACTGGGAAGGAATTTTCCCTTGAGTTTAGCCACCATCCTATCCCATGAAGTGATTTTAGAATTCCCTTTCTTTCTCCTTTCACTTTGTACATAATCCCACCAAAGTAAGGCATGGCCCTTCAACGTTTTCTTGGCCAACTTCACCCTTTTATCTTCTAGCACATATTCATAGTCAAAGTAGTTATCTAATGCTCCTATCCAATCTAGGAGTTATTCACTATCCAACTCTCCTCCATACATGGCTAAATCTATCTTGATCTTATGATCATCTCCCTTGACTACTTTCAAAAGCTTTGCCATCCTCAAGTCATCAGGATCCATCTCTTCCTTGAGCCCTTGGGAACTTTCCACTTCCCCTTATTCTTGGTGTTATATTTTGAATAAGTGAGCTAGTGAACTTAGCATAGGGAGAGGTGAGGGTTGATTATATAGAAAAAATAGAGGCAAATAAAACCAAGAGGAATAATAAATCCCTTTACCCATAATAGGTGGGAGGTTTTACCTACTTGGTAAATGCCAAATACATGGTTATGCCTTCTCAGGTAAAGACAAAAAATGGTAATGGGGAGGTGGAAAATAAGTCCAAAAGAGGGTGTGACATTCAACTACCCAAATGTGGGTGTGAATGACACATGTGCTTGAAGGATTATGCCATGTGTCCTCATCCTAACCATTCAATATAACCTAAGCAAGCTTAATAATGTGTGTAGGAAAAATAAATATTCCTTAACATAAGGAAAATAAAAAACCTACACTAACACCCCCCCTTAAGCGTAGCTTAGGTGGGTGAAAAGACACAAAGATGGGTCTTGGTTATTAGGCCATGTTAGGTACCCATGTACAAAACAATCTCTCACAACTAAAGAAAAGGAGAAAAACCAATGGGAAAAAACTCCTCCCCAAAAGAGAGAAAAGAAAACAAGTTTCCCAACACAAGAAATAATCCCATGAAAGGAAGAAGTCCCCTCCAAAATAGAAAGGGTAAGAAAGACTATGTAGCCTCCCCTCAAGTAGTCAATTGTACCAATGGTTGATGCTCAAAAATAGATGTAGAAGATGGTCCACAATCGTCGAAAACTATTCCTCCCCTTAGGAAGAGACAAAATAAATGTGCATGAAGAATGTCTTCCCATTCTTGAAAGGAATATAAGGGAAGAAAGCTCAAAATGTAAGAAGCCTTTGAAAATTGATCATCTATCTCCATGTCAATGCTGAAAGTTTCCACCATCAAACCAGGAATTCTAGGCCACACTGATGAAGATGACAATCCAGAACCTAGTAGAGATGTATTTAGAACAAGATCCAAAGACTAATATCTCCTCTAAATATAAAGATGCCTCCCTTGAATACTGCTCAAAATTATCCACAATCATGTCAAACCATGATGAATGATCATGTGGAGAATGAACAAGAGGATCCAGAGGTTCCTCCACAACAACTGAAGAAGAATCAACTTCAACAAAGAGAAGATGAATGCCATGACTAGTGTCTCCCAAGTTTGAAATATGAGACTCTATGAACAAACCTGCAATGTCTGTCAAGTAGTCATCCAAAGTAGATATATATAGAAGATGATGTGTATCTTATTGCACAAAATCACAAGAAGCCATGAATGTAGTAACACAAGTATCCTCAGAAGCAACAATAGATGGAGGAGAAGGAATGCAAGGCTCAAGAATTGGATCACATGTGAGAATACCCAAGTTCAAGTAGCCAAAGTTCTCCTCAAAATAAAAGCTCACACTAGGAGTGTGATCAACAACCAAAGGAACAAAACCATCATTAGGTGCAAAGTCTAAAAAGGTGTATAACTAAGATGCATGATCAACTATCCCAGTAGCAATTATCTCTCTACTCTCCAAGTCTATGATGATAACTGAATCAAGTATGAATTCCACAGTCTTCCCTATTCCACCATAAGTGATATGATAGATTGAAAGAAGATTATTTGAAAGATGAGGTACACACAAAACATCATTTAAAGTTCCATCCCCAATATCAAAATATCCTTTCCCAATTACATTCATGTATGTATTGTTACCCATCATAATAGGTGGCATAAAACAAGGCTCAAAAGAAGAGAACATAGACTATGTAGAAGCCATATGATGAGAAACTCCAGAATCTAGGAGCCATCGCCTTGATCCAGGACCTGTAGAAGCACAAAGAGCTTTACCTTTTGATTTACCTATCCCTGTAGTATGGCATTTTTCCTTATCATATTCTGAATGTTTTGAATTTTTGGAATTAGAAGAAGATGATGAATTAGCCATTCCAGAAGGAAGACTAATTTTGTTCTTCTCAAGAAGATGTTTTAGTTCATCAATTTCCTTCTTGTAACAAGAATGTTCTTCATGTCCACTCCTCTTGCAATATGCACAAGTGGGATTCTCCTTCTTAGATGAATCCTCTTTTGAAGAGAATTTAGAGTCTACTTTAGAAGTAGATGAAGATTGATCTAAGTCTTTTTTTCTATCTCCTTGGTTCCTTTGTTTCTTGTTTTACTTATTAGTGCCTTGTTTTGTAGCTAAGGCATGAGACTTGGAAGATTTAATAATTCCCATTTGAATCAATTTATCTTCATCCTTTGTGAGATTAGCTACGAACTCACCTAGAGAATGCATAGTAAATCATTTTCCTAAGGATCTTTTCATTGCATGGAATGTAGAAACAAACACTGCATAATCAGTACCAAGTTTTGAAAGAATGCTTAAAATCAACTATGAGTCATCCTTTTTAACTCCACATTGCTCCAATTGCAATCTTATGGCATTCAATTTAGTAAAGAAATCCTAAATGGTGTCAAAATTACATGGGCTCAATCCTATGAGTTGATTCTCCAAACAATGTGCTCTCAAATCATCATGTTTACCAAAGAGAGTATTCAAAGTATTCCAAACTTCATTTGGTAATTTTGCAGACATAATATGAAAGTGTAGATCAGGAGACACAACCATGCACAAGGTGCCAAAAGCTTCATCACACTTTTGAACCATTTAGGCTTATCTTCATCTTCTATAGGTTCCTTTTCAATACCTATTGTTATTCTATACAATTTTAGATTTCTTAAGTGAAGTTCCATTTCACTTTTCCACTAAGGTAATTGTATGGTGTGAGTAGAGGAATCACTTTATCCATTTAATATTGTTGTGGTAATGTGAGAAAGTGCAAGAAGGAAAACACATATAGACACCCCCCACCTACTTTTTCAACCAATCAAAAATCCCAACCAACAAAAAATGATTTGGAACTTTATAAATTAGTGCATTTACAATGTTGGAGTTGTTTACCAGATTTTTACAATGTCCAAAAATGGACTCAAAAACTAAAATTATAATAAACTCTCTGAATGATAACTTCAAAAAAGAACCAATATGAAGTGCTCAAAAAATATTCACTTTCAAAAAAACAATCACCTCAATCTGAGGTCATACATGAAAGTTACATCTATTTGAAGCTAAAAAAAATGAGAGTTGTCCTTTAGATCTGCTGATAAAAATGATTTTTTGAGAAATTGAAATCACTTGAGCAAAAACTAATCATGCCACTGCGGAGAGCGTGAAAGTTTATCCCAAATAAAAAAAAAATGCACTAAAAAATGCCTTCATATGCTCGTGATATCATGCTCCGAAGTTTGGATGCAAAAGGCAAAACTTCAACGAACAGTGGTCATCAATTTTGCATAAAAAGATACCTCCGCCAAATTTAGCAAACTTCTGCTAAACTTGGAGGCACTATCAAAGATGATTGAGCTGCCAAAATCACCACTAAAATCAGTTATCACCAGCTAAAAGTAGAACCTTCACCAAAATTGGTGAGACTGCCAAATATGCTACTAACTTTAGCAGGAATGCCAAATCTTTGGCACGATGGTCGAGGGTGTCAATAGTACAGGTACATAAGCTGACGTCGATATGCAAACTGGCGTAGATTTCAAAGTATGGAGGAATTTTTTATTTTTGAAATGAAATCTTTAACAATGAAAAAATTGTTTGAAATTTTAGATTTTTAAATGAAAGAAACTTTAAGGAAATGGGTTGAACCCCTAGAGAAAAAATGTGTAGCTTATTAAAATAGGCTTAAATGCATGTCAGCCTCCAAGTATGGTATGCACTGCAGGTATAGAGGTTTGCGCGTAGGTACTTGGTACCTTTTTTAATTTTTTAATATTTTATTTATTGATTTGCTTCTTTTTCTTCAAATTATTTTTTTGTTAAATTCAATAATTTATTTTTTCTAATTTTTTGGGTAAATAAAAATTGCGAATAAAGGGGGAGTAATTTTTTATTTTTATTTTTTAAATAATAACTCTGTACTGTCTGTGTGGAAGGGCCCGTACGATTTTGGATGCAAAATAATTTTGTCTCAAAAGTCAACTTCTCAAAATTTGACGATTTGGTAGTCAATCTTTAGTTTTTTGTGCCTTCTAAGTGTGATGGTGAGGTTTATTTGGGCTGAAAATGCTTCGATTTGATGGCTACCTTCTAGAACCTCTCTAAAAACCCTCGCTTCAACCCTTCATAGATCTTGCACTGGATGTTTGATTTGGATGAAACAAAGGCCTAATCTAACTTTTCTGGCTACTCTGAACTCAATGGTGAGCTCGGAATATCTATAGGAAGCTCTGAAACACCTACAATAAAATTCAATAGAAAGGAACCCCCCAAAAACTAAGATCTCTATCAAGCATTTTTTATTCTACAAGTCATCATCGAATGCAAGAGAACATCACACTTTTCTTTCAAGAATGGATTGGAAGAACTGCTAACCCACAACTCACAACCAGCTCTAATACCATGTTAGATTTGATTGTGAAGTCACCCAAGATCAAAGCGACTTAAGGAAAGCAAGACAAGAACCCAGAGATGAATAAATTCAACACTCTCCTAGCACTGAACTGGCACTTGTGAATAAGTGAACTAGTGAACTTAGCATAGGGAGAGGTGAGGATTGATTATATAGAAAAATAGAGGCAAATAAAACCAAGAGAAATAATAACTCCCTTTACCCATAATAGGCGGGATGTTTTACCTACTTGGTAAATGCCAAATACATGGTTATGCCTACTGAGGTAAAGACAAATTATGGCTATGGAGAGGTGGAAAATAAGTCCAAAAGAGGGTATGGAATTCAACTACCCAAATGTGGGTGTGAATGACACATGTGCTTGAAGGATTATGCCACATGTTCTCATCCTAACCATTCAATATAACCTAAGCAATTTTAATAATGTGTGTAGGAAAAATAAATATTCCCTAGCATAAGGAAAATAAAAAACCTACACTAACACTTGGTCACTCAAGTCTCCTATGGCCATTCCTCTTTTCTAAATTGTTTCCAGGGCAACAAGCCTCTCCCTCATTTATCTCATCTCTCTAGCATGCTTTTTCTTCAACTCATTCACCTCTCTGGCAATGATGGTATTCCTTTTTGGAGGCATCTTGTTCCTTCTTCACTTCAACCTTTTCCCTCTTCAGATCCAACCTATTCTTTGATACAAATTTGATGTAGAGCAGGGGTGGACAACTTAGAAAAACCTAAATCAACCAATCTTGAAACCCTAAAACATCACTTGGTGGGTTTTGCCTCACAAGCCTTCAATCCTTAAAGCCTAAAACATGGGGGTAGAAAATTGAGTTTTTGGGTCATAACTTTAATTGTAGACATGATATCAAAGATATAATCATAGTTCTAGTTACTCGTTTGGGCTTTATACAACATACCAAAATTTTAGGGGTGATCTAGTGCAGGAGCACCTCTAGGAAGCACCTAGGTAAATGACTAGGAAATAGGCAAGTTTTGGAATGTTTTTGCTTTTCTTATGTTAAGGTCATGTGGACCATTGCTTTAGGAGTTAGACTTAAAATAAGGTCAGTCAGGAGCTATCAGTAGTGGTCAAGTTTGAGGTTAGACACTCAATGTTAGTGGTGAGTTTGTTTGGTGAATTTTTCCAAATAAGGTTTGTTATGACATAACTACTTGGGACAGTTGAGGCTCGAGCCTAACTGACTTGGAGGATGTATTTAAGGTATGCCTCGACCATTGTGCAAGGTTGGAAGGCATAGAGAATGTTTGTATGTTTGAAAATTTGAAAAAAACTAATGAAGGACAGTGATAAAGTTGGTTGAAATTCTGTGTTTTCTTGAAAATCTGATTGATTAGGAGCGATCAGACCTGTAGTATGTTTTAGATAGTGATAATTTCTTTGCTTTATTGTTGGTGTGGTAGCTTGTAGAGTGTGAGTGCAATTGGCAGGTGCCTTGATTGTTATTTGTTTTGTTTTCCTTGTCTTTACTGTTCTGACTGGTAAACTGGCCAATATGGAGTCTTAGGTTCATTTTCCACCGTACCCAATGTATGGCTGCTTGGGAAATGGAGCTAGACTCCCTGTATATACATAGTGTAGGTGTAGGGAATTTTAATAAGGCAGGAGGGTTGATAAAGAATTGTTCCTAGGCGGGCTTGACAGTGCCCGACTAGGACAGTCAATAACTAGTGCTAAAAAGCACATAAATTGCAGGGTAGACTTCTGCAGGGCAAACCCCATGGTAGAAGTGTGGAAGGAGGTCCCACAGAGGCCTAGTACCAAGGAGGAGACTCCAACAATCGATATACCAAGAAAACTCTTTGATAGTCCTACTGGGTGGCCAGGAAATTGGTTAAGAACCCTAAATTTTGCTAAACATGGAGGACAGTCCTATGTACGGCCAGACAAGACTTTAGGGTTTGAAAATCTTGAAGAGGATGGCATAGGTATCAGGAATCCAAGAAAAAAAAGTAAGGTTCTTTAGTGAAGTTATGAACAATAGCTTGTTTTCCTTGGCTAGGTGACCCGATTGGGGACTCAAGGCTTGTAGCCTTTTTAAACCCTAAACAAGGGTTTGGGATGAGCGATGGAGAAATGGTGGTAGATGGTGATCCAAGAAGCATGATAGGATGCCAAGAAGCATGTTGACAACTAATGAAAACCCTAAAAAGACTTAGTTGTGTGTGGTGTGAAATTGGCCTTTAAGGAGGATTAAGGGTCAAGGTGAACAGAAGTTAAGTAACAAGAATTGGTTGTGTGGATTGACAAAGGGTGGAAGAGGGGATGGCTAGTAGAACCAGGGGTGTCTACAGATGAGTCAGAGCCTAAAGGTTGGGTGGTGAAAGAAGCCACATCAGGGGATTTCTGAGATGAGTCCCATAGCATGGAAGTGTGAATGCTTCCATCCAAACCCTCTTACACCATGATCACTTTGTACGAAACCCTTCAAAAATTGACTGTTTTCTGCCAATTAGACCTAAAACATGAAAAGATCAGACCTAGGGCACCACCAAAACACATTCCAGCCAAAACCATGGAACCTAAAATTTTGAGAAATGAAACTACATACAATGATAAGCCATTCCACCAGTTTTTAGGAGTTTCTACTATGGGAATGACAATAAATGCAATTTACAAGTCCACTAGGAAGCCTGGGTAGGGTTTTTAACCGGTTTCACTAAAATACTAATATCTTTCCAAAAAATCCATAAAATTGATCACACAAAAACCAAAATGAACTTAAGAGTTCCCTCTGCATGTTTCAAACAAATTTTAGACCGTACAATGCACTAGCAATCTATACAATTCCCTGTAACAACAAAGAACATTCAGAAAATTGTAGAAAACAGGGTTTCATTGCTCAAAACTTCAAATCTGAACAACCCAACCTCATGGTCGATGATACAAGGCCATTTTAATTCATTCACAACCATATCCAATGGTTACAAACCTAATCTTTCATCTTCCAACATTCCAATTTCCACTTGACAACATTGACACTATTTTTGCATTTACATACTAATTCACCCCCTAATAACTCAAACCAACCCAAACACTTATGAAATGGTCTTATAAGACCTTATTGCATGAAACTGACTCAAGCATAACAAAATTTCACATTTTCACCCCTATTGGGGCATTAAAGCCTATGTGCCCCTATACCAAGGGTATTGGGTAACATGGTGAATTGCCTACTCTTATCCCAAAATAATACATTTGTTTTTTTTATGGTAGCCACTTGAGGTTCAACATGATGGGTTGTTTGTGGCTTATTTATCTGTATAAAGACCTTATTTTTTTTCTTGAATGGTTGAAAATTATTATAATACATGGTTTCAAATTTTTCAAGATGGGTTGAAACAATTTTTCCTACACTTTTGTTGAGTTCTTATAATCATGCATAAATGTGTAAAGAAGGGAAATTTAATTATCCCAAGCTTATCTTAGATATTTTTTTGTAATTTTTCAATGGAAATTCTTTGAAGATCATCATTGGGAAGTTTAATGTTTTTTTTGTGAGTAAATTAGCTAATAACATGCTAGAAAATCAATGAATTTTTCATCCACATTTTATTTATATTGTATCAAATTAGGAAGGGCCATCTTAGGACCAATGTGTACTTGGAAATTATTGATAAAGGTATAAAAAAACTCATTAAATAAGTGGATTGAGTTATTTGGTAAAGAAAAAAACTATTCCAAGGTTGTATCTTTCAAGGATCTAGGAAAAAACTTAGCCAAGAGCTCATCTTCAAAAATGAAATCACTACATAAGGTTGTATATGATGACATATGGTTGCTAGGATCTCCTTCACCATTGTATTTATAAAATCTAGGAATATCCATGCCTTGTGGAATTTTTACTCTCAATTTATCTAATGATAATGGGTTTCTCTTGACATATTGTGAAGGTTATCCATTTTGGTTTTGGTTCAATATTGTTATTTATTTTTGGAGGGATGTGACATTTTGCAAGACTTGGTTTGAGAAAAATCATTGGTTTTGTCTTAAGATGGAGGTGAATAAGGTGGAGGTGTATATATGTTAGATAGACAACTAAATCACAAGTTAAGACACAAATGGTATGGATATATGATGTTTGAATTCACAAAACTAAGAGGATTTAAAGTGGAAATACCCAAAGTTGGAGTGATATTGTTGGTTGGTTGCATTGTTGTAGTAACATTTAGTTGAGTATATATAGGAATAGAGGTTATGGTTGTAGGGGAGGAATTTTATTTCCTCCTTTAATTTGGGTCTAAACCAAAGTTTGAGCACAACTAGCCACTGTAGAAATATGGTTATCAATAATATGAGCTAGGCTACAGGTGATCCCACAATGCTGGTTTACAATTTCTAGGAGATTCTGATTTTTTCTGAAATCGCATATTTTTAGAAAATTAATGATTTAAGCCATAAAAATTTCCATTTTAAGGATTCCAATTGAAGATGGTTTGATCAAACCACCTTAGATCAAACCCCCTTTGGATAGAACCCCACTAGTATTAAAACATACCTATAACAAAGTCTCCTTTACACCTATCAAAATGCTGATAGAAAACTAGTTTTGATTTACCTTCTGGGGGATCAAATGAATTCATTTAAATTTTTTTTTGTAAGTATGTAGTCCTTATTATAAGATTCCCAAAAAATATGATTTTAAATAAATTTAATTTTATTATTATATTTATTTTTTATTTCTTGTGAATGTAGGTTTTTTCGTCAAAAATCAAGCTCTTTGTTCTGCACATGTGGAAAAATAGCAGATTACCAATTTTTTTTTTTGAAAAATATCAATGCACTAGATATTGAAATCCTTGATCCAAAAAAAAAGAAAAAAAATTAATTTTTGTTCATACAAAAAAGGTTATGTTGTATACAGTCCGCCTATGTTTGAATTGTAATTGGTTTGACTTCAAAAATTGATTAAGGAAAAAATACTAAATAAAACACTATGAAACCAAATGAAAGTGCTAGATATTGTAGTTACAAATATAAATTTGAAAAATTTAGAATTTTATCCTTAATGGAAAAAATATTATGTTGTATACGGTGAGCATCACTTCTTAAAATTGGTGTTTACTGGAAAAAACTAGTTTTCGAAGGAGATTGAAAAAGAAGTGAAATTTGATTCAATTTTTTAAAAAAGAATATATTTATAATCAACAAAAAAAATGTCACAAATCACTATTTTGCATCATCTTCAAGTTCCTCACGGTTTAGCTGTTATAGGTGCCCGAAAGTAAAGATTTAGGTAGAAAAAATCAGTTCAATGTCCAGTTTGGCCAAAAATTATAAACCAGTATTGTGGGATCACCCCTACACATAATCTCTAATCCTTGGTCATTATCAAGAATTCTCCTCATGCTATCTATGATAGGAAAATAAGTACCAACAATATACTCTATACTCACAAAATCCTGAAGTTTTCTCAAGCTTTGTCCATTTGTTTCAACTTCTCTTGAGGGACATGAGCAACTAAGTTTTCTAATCCTTGGTCATTATCAAGAATTCTCCTCATGCTATCTATGATAGGAACATAAGTACCAACAATATACTCTATACTCACAAAATCCTGAAGTTTTCTAAAGCTTTGTCCATTTGTTTCAACTTCTCTTGAGGGACATGAGCAACTAAGGTTTCAACATCAGTGTAAGTGGTTGATGGTAAGGTTTTCATGGGAAATGTGACATTAGGGATATGGTCCAAAAAGGGTTGACTAGTGTCAACACTATGAGTGAAAGAGTTGGAAAACCCAAGATCCATGATGAATGTACATTCATGAGATGCCATGAGTCTCGAAGTACATCTCACTAAAGTATTGGAAATAGGACACCAAGTTGTGAAACTCATACAAGTTTCACCAAACCCAGAGTTCACCCAATGAGAAAAAAAATACTAACTAATGATAGTAACCACCTAGAAATAGAAAACACGTTGCAAGTATGAAACAAGATATTACAATTTTTAGATTTGAAATATGATAATTGAATGATTTTAGATGAAAAAAGCTGAAAATGATCAATTTTGAATGTCAATTTCAATTTCAAACAATGCATTGTTTTTCACCAATTGAAATAGATGCAAAAAACTATAGAAATATTCAATTTATAGAAATGAAACATATATATGCAAGCTAGAATAGACTAATAATATAGAGACAAAACAGTGTGCAAAAATTTAGAAAAAGCACTTGTACCAAGACAGGTTTTCCCTAGGGTGAATGGGTCCTAGGACAATGGGTCTGAAAAATCTAAATCTAAGTTTTTAAACTAATATTTAAGCTCACTATTCCCAACATCAAATATATTGTTTAGTGACAGTTTTTCTAGAATTATGACGAAAATGTAAATGCAACTTTATGACTATGTATGAGAAAACTAATAGCTATTTTTTGAATGAAATTTTGACCTAAATGAATGAAACACACTTTTATGAAATCTACTATACAAAATTTATGCAATATATATATATATTTTTTTATGATTTTTTAAATGATGTAAACATGGAAGATCTAACCTTGAATGAAGAATACAAAAATAATGATGCAAAGTCTAGGTCTAGGGTTTCAAGGATCTCCAAATCAAAAAAGTATGATGTACAATGTTAGGTTCACCAAAATGAAATGGTAGGGCAAAGCGAGAGGGTTTCCTAACAAGGTTTCCTTTTCATTCCACAATATGGTTTCGAGGGATCCTTGTGGGTACTCTATTTCTCCTATGGGAATTTCATTAGGAAAGAGATCATGAGGTGTAATCATTGACTTTCAACCTCAGTGGTGAGTCAACAAGACTTGGATCTTAGTCCTTTAAGACAATAGGGAAGATCTGAAACCTAATTACATGATTTGAAATGTTCAAACTAAATGCAAAATAAAACCTAGATGATAAAATGAAAGATCTCGAAGATACAAAGATAAAACTAACAATTTGTAGGCAGATCTAAGAAGGGCTTGAACACATGTACCTGACATAAAATGTTGGTTTTGAGCATTGATAGAGGATAGGTTTTCCTAGGGGTGAATGGGTCTTGGTTAGGACTTCCAAATATACTTTTTAAAGTCCTCTAAAGTAATATCTAAGATGATGTTTTGTAAAGGTTTCACTATTGGAAAGACGAAAATAAATTTTGCACTTGAGTTTATGTGATTTGAAAAAAATGAATTTAACAAATGCAACACTATAAAATTTCTCTTCAAGGCCTTCAATCCTTCTTTAACCTATAATCTACACATACACAAAGAGGAAGATTTTTTTTTGTTTTTTTGGGGGTTTGCCTTGGTCAAACCCCAAATTTGCTAATCAAACCTTGATAAACAAATAATGCCAATGAAAGGAAATGATGAATTAAACAATACTTGCTTACAACTCACCAAACCTTTAATTTTTGTCCTTAGAGGATAGAAGTTAGACACATCACTCCAAGGATTGGTTTTTCTTTTCTTGATTGCTTGGACACATGAAAATGCTTGGATTCTTTAGGATCAACAATGCATAATAGCCTTCACAAGATGACATGAATGCACATGAACTTTGACATGATGATTAGGATATTGATTTGCTGCAAGAAATGACTGATAATTTCTCTCTGGAATACTCTTGACAATGATATTTTATCACATGAAGTCTTGATAATTTTTATTAGATTGTCTTAGATTTGAATTGATAAAAAATCTATTTATTTATAAGTGTTTACCTAGTTTCCGAAAAAAATAGATTCCAAAAGTGGACAATTGCATATGAAATTTGAATCATTAAAATACTGCCAAAAACATATTTAAAAAAGGTTCATGGCACTTAAGGAGGACCCATTCACCCTTGGGTGAATGGGTCCTAGCCCATAAGTCCAAGACACTCATTCTTCAATGTGATTTAATTATTAATTACATTAATTAAATGTTGGTCTCCCTTTCAGAAAACAAGATAAATAAGGCATTGGAATGCATAATTTAGGTAATTAGAAGCTTAATTAATTCCAATTGATTAAGGGACCCAAAAAAAGTGTGAAATCATAAAGGGTATATAATTTCCTACACTACATCACTAAGTTTAAAAAATGTAAAGCCTTAGTTGAGAAATGAATAGATTATAAGGGTGCTGATATTTAAGAATGGAGTGGATATTGTTCTAGGGAAATTGATGAATTTTAGAAGCATGTAAGTATTTAAAAAAAAAAAAACTATTTCCTATACTCACCAAAAAATGGGGTAGCAGAAAGAATGAACTGAACATTGATGGAAAGAGCTAGGACTATGTTAATAGGTGTTAAGCTAGATCGGTTCTTTTGTAAAGAGGCTATAATTATTGCCCATTCCTTGATTAATAGATCTCCTTATTCATCTCTTATTGATAAAACACTTTGTGAAGTGTGGATAGGTAAAATTCATTTTGTTTCACATATAAGGGGCTTTGGTTGTGAGCCTTATGTTAACTTGCCTCAAGAAAAGCAATGCAAACTAGACCTGAAATCTTAGAAATGTATATTTGAAGGTTATGGTGAGAATGTAAAATGTTTAAGTTTTGGAATCTATTAAATCAAAATATTTTTTATTCTATAGATGTGATTTTCAAGGAATTTAGAGCTTATTCTAGTGGAGAACAATTAAAGGAGAAATAAAATACTAAAATAGTTCAATTTAAGATAAAAATAAATAAAAGAAAAAAGATGCTCATGTGGAAGAAAAATTAGATGGATCAGAGGATGGAGAAGAATGGGATGTTTTAGAGAGTTCAGATGATGTGCATGAGGATCATATAGAAGAAAAATCAGATCAAATTACCCCTACCTTGAGAAGGTCCACAAGGAAATAGAATCCAATTGATAGGTATAGCCCACCAAATTTCCATTGTGTATTTTCTTTGTTAAGATTGATGATGGACCTAGATCTTTCAAAAAGTCTCTCTCTTCAAAGGATAGTGAGTCTTGGATTTAGACCATACAAGAGGAGATGATTGATTTGGATAATTGTGATACTCAAGATCTTGTTAGTTTTCCCGATGGAAGAAAAACCTTTGGTTACAAGTTGTTATATAAAATAAATTTTGTGAAAATGGTTGGTTAGAGTGGTACAAAGCCAGACTTGTGGCCAAGGGATAATCTTAGAGAGAGGGAGTTGATCTCACTGAAATTTTCTCTTATTTTTCTAAGTTACACTCTATTAGATTCCTATTATCTATTGCTACTACTTATGATTTTGAAATTGATAAAATAGATGTTAAAATTGCTTTCGTACATGGAGATATTGAGGAGGATATTTATATGCAATAACAATGATTTTTTATGAAAGGAAAATAACACTTGGTTTTTCATGTAAAATGGTAATTGTATGGTCTAAGATAGTCACCTAGGATGTGGTACCATAAGTTTTATTCCTTTATATTGAAGTTTCTTTTTTAGGAGTGAAGAAGATCATTGTGTTTATATTAAGGTTATTGATGATAAAATACAAATTATTGTCATGTATGTTGATGACATGTTGTTTATGGGTAATATGAAGGTGGTAATTAGGGAGCTCTATAATTAGCTTTCTAATACATTCGGTATGAAGTAATTGGGGATCACTAAATATATTCTTTGGATGGAGATCCATAGGGATCAAATACATAGAAAGATTTGATTAAGCTAGAGTATGTTGATACCATTTTGTGAAGATTTAATATGCATGAATATAAGCCAATGAGTATACCATTTTTTATTGGTACTAAGATTAAAGTTTAGATATGTTTCCTAATATAATGATGATTTTGAAGAGATTTATAAGGGTCCTTATTATAGGTTAATGTATGATATGGTTTACGCTAGAGCAAATATAGCCCAAGCAAATGAATTTTTGAGTATTTTTATGTCTAAGCTTAGTAGAGATCATTGAAATTTTGTGAAAATGGATTTTAGATGTTTTTGAGGGAATTTCGATTACTATTTTATTTATCATGGTATTGATGATGTTGTTAATTCATCAAACATATAGGGTTTTCTGATGCAACCTAGGTAGGTGACTTAGATAGTTGAAAGTCAACTAGTGGCTATGTTTTCTCTTTCTTTGGAGGTGTAGTGAGTTGGATGAGTAAAATAAATAATAATTTTATGTTCTCCAGAGTATATGGTTTCTACGGATGTATTTAATGAGGTGGAATGCTTACAAAGATTTAGTATTGAGGTCAGGATTGTGAGGATTCTAAGATGTGATAGTTAGAGTGCCATGTGTTTGGCAAATACTTATATGCTTGTATTAAGTGTGTTCATGTTTAGTATTAGGGTATGTGCAGGATCATCATGGAAAAAATAGGCCCTTAAGTGGCAATAAAATCTAGAAAAATCAGAGTTAGGCAACTTGACATAAAAATTTGAGTAAGTTATCTATATTATTTTAAAAATATATTACAAGAATAGAATCTATAGAAAATTGAATGTAGTTTCTAAACTACTAGGTTTATTTAAAAAATAAAAAAATTTATTTGGTGAAAATTTGAAATTTCAATGCAGTACTAAAATTTCAGGGAAAAAATAAGAAGTAGGTGTCTGTCTAACCACCCTAACCACAATAAAATGATAATATTTTTTTTATAATATTTTAGATATAAGTAGAGGACTCATGTCCCGATGTGATGCATATTTTTTTGTAATTTGTTTCCAAGTAAACAATTAATTATGATTTTTTTTATTATTACTTTTTTAAAATATAAAAACTCTTATGTCTGACCACCTTAACTTGGTCAAAAAATTATGAAATTCAATTTTTATTTTTTTAATCCTATAGTATGTGAAGCATTGAATGTGACACATGTTTCAAATTTAAAAAATGTGATATCATTTGAAAGATATAGATGTTTTTCAATTAGCTTATGAATCAGGACTTTAGTCATAATTCAAATAGAAAATGAATAAGAATTATTTATTAAATTCAAAGTAAAGCATAATTTATATTGGTGGAAAGTTGAGAATTTCCTTTAAAACCCCTTTTTGTTTCATCAATTTTGGGTAAGAAAAAAGTCGTCAGCCACATGGGCCATCATATCACTTACATATCGCCACTTTTTGGCCCATCATAATCCTACACTTACCCTTCACTTTGTGAGATAAAAGGTTGAGAATGGTAAGATATTGATTGGCAAAGTTGAAATTTTTGATAATATTATAGACTCTCTTATGAAGCTAGCGACCGTGGATAAGTTCTCTTGGTTCAAGAAGGTCATGGGCCTTGATCATTGTACTTGATTATTTTTATGTATCTCATGAATGTAATTGTAATGTATAATGTCAAGTGAGAGAATTCTAGGATATGTGGCATTAACCTTGCATTGCTAAGTTGTTTCCTATGTTTCCACGTTCCTTGGATAGTGTTCTTGGGGACATGAGAGAAAAATTATTTAATATTTATTTTCTATAAAAAATTGTATTTGAATTCATAGAGGTGGATATGCATGTTCAATGGTGGTTACAAAATATCTTGGAGGAATATTCCTTTCAGGCATATACTTTAGGAATGGAGTAAAAGTGGATTGACATGTCTATGCATGTTGACATATGTTATTTGCATCTCTTCCATAGTTGGGCACCCAAGTGTGCATGTTATTGTATGTACTATTTTATAGTCATGAAATTCATTGGAGAGTTATTTAGCATCTAGGATTAACAAACTTTTATTGTCTATGGGTTGTGTGCTCATGTGAAGGCCACGTGATCATTTTTAATTTTTTACTATGTTTATGGGTTTTCCATTATGCTAGGCATGGGTTTTTGCAAGTGGTTTATACCTCTTATTTTAGAATAACACATTTTTTTTCTCTTTGAAATTTTAGCATAAATTATAGCCTTGAGATGGTATTCTCATATGTTCAATTGTAAATATCTAAGTGCTACCCGATTTCTCAGAGAATTGTAGTCAATTGTATTATTATACATCTCTCTTTGAATTAATAATACAATCTCCCTCTTTCTGATGTGGAGGTTTTTCCTAAAAGGGTTTCTCCATATAAATATGGTCTCATATATGGTATTTCTAATTTTATTTCTTTTATGTTGAATGTGTAATCATATTAAAATATTTTGGTAATCATAGATAATCAAATAATTTCATATTTTCATCATATTGTTAGTGTTAAATATTATAGAATTTCTACCTTTATTTCCAAAAATAATCCTATTATAATGCCTCCCTATCAAACACCATCATGCGATATTGTGCCTATTTAACCTATCAAAGAGTCTCCTAGTCCTATCCTCATCCAAAATAAAACAATGTCATATAAAGAAATTCCCACTCAGTATATTTGAGAATATCTTATCCTAAGTTCAATTCAAAATAAATTTATTGGTGATCCAAAGCTTATCAATATTATCAAAGAAACTTATTTATTCCTCATAAATCAAGAGTTATGCCAAGAAACAAATTCAAAGTAGGTTCAAACATGCCATCAATGAAGTCAATGTCAAATTATCTAAACTCAATATCAAATTTTTCATGAGAAACCCATCTAAGCTACTCCCTTTTATGATCATGATTCACATAGCTATTATAAGGAGACACATGTAGATCCCCTCATCCAAATTTTTTCTATTTACAATAAAGAGATCCAAAATGATCCTAGCCATCATCAACAACATCTACCTCCTATAATGAGATACTTGGTCCCCAAGAAAGCTTAGATATAGTCAAATAAATGATTTTGATCATATCACATAAAATTCTAATGAGTGGAATGGTTATCAAGACACCAATTTTAATAAGCAAGATGATAAGAAAGTAATAATGGATACTATTAAACATTTAGATGATCATAATGTAATTGTAAGTGATAAGAAATAATCAATTCTATCTTCAAAAATAAAATCATCTACCTTTATCAATTTAGACTTTTCATAGATAAGATAATAACAAGTTCCATTTTTTCTCAAAAAAAACATATGGGCTAGCATTACACAAAAAATGTTCACTCCTCTCTCCAACATGTATTAAGTTTCAAATTAAAATTTCCCAAACATAAGAAATAGTCCTCTATTCACTATTTCCATTGCAAAATGGTGCAATCACGAGTGGAGGGCCTATAAAGGACTGTCCAACTATGCAGCTTAGAGTCAACATAGTGAAAATAACACAAGATATTCATCAAAAAACATGAACCTGCATTGATTAAACAACTAGAATTCTTACATGCATCATATGCAAAATAACTAAGGTTCATAGGCTTGCGCAAGGGCATTACAACATTACAACTGGCTCTCAGGCCTTATTCCATAGTCGAATCTAAATATCCAAATTATTCAAATTCTGATCCTAAATCTAATCTCCAACTACTTTCCTACAAATTAAAAATGATCTTAAATATGAATCTCCATTAGGCAATAATGGTCTGCATCAGCATCAATAGTTTACAAACCCCAATGAATGATCAAGCATGTAGGTTGGCCTTAAAACATAAAAGATAATCCTACACGAGATGAAACATATTGCAGATCTCTAAGAAATATCCTCTTGCACCCAAAATTTTTGTATGCTGCTCCAATAAGCTCCACACACTTTGAAACAAGTCTCCACTATGAATTCTTGACTAGGTCAGCCCCAAATGCTCTAACTATAATTACAATGAAATTCTAAGAGTGATAAATTTTTGCAAGAAAATACAAACCTCTTGAAATATGGATATTATGTAGATGACCTTGTGTAGATTCTATATATTTCTCCATGATAAGTGACAATGTGGAAAAATACGAAATAAAATGTTAAAACTGCTAACTTAGACTAAAATGAAAGAAAATAAATGTTTTTGGTTCATTAAGGATTACTTTACAACTAAGGATGCTCCTACATCAGACACCTAGGGTTGGAAGAAAAGTGAGCTCCTCACTTTCTAGGGGCTAGAGTAAAACCAAAGTGGTCCACCTTAGCTTTACAAATCCACAATGAATCCTCCATTGGTCTTCCTTTCTATTTTTCCAAGTACTTCTTGTACTGTTTGTTCCTAGCACTCCTTCAAATTTTGGTATCCAAAATCTTCTCAATCTCCTCCTATGGTTGATGTAGTAACTGCTCCATCAAATCTAATTATTTTTTATTTTCACTTGAATTTCCTTCATGGTACTCACAGATGTCTACAATATTGAAAATAGGTGATATACCTAATGCCCTTGGTAACTCCACTTCATATGCATTTCCAAAATCAAACTTCCTCATCTTCAACTTATTGTACGTTCCTATTGGAAATATTTCCTTCCTGAGATATACCATAACTTCATCTCCAATAGTGGATTCCTTATGTCCCCTCTTCTCATTTTACTTCTCCTTATACTTACCTTTTGTGTCTTTCAAATGTTTCTGAACTTGACTATGCAATATCTCCATGAAGCCTGCAAACTCCTCTACTTATGCAATCCTCTTATTCTCCAATTGATGTCTCTAAGCTTTGCAAATCCTCTCAGATATATTCCTATTACAATCTCAAATGGTTTCTATATTGAACTTTGGTTTACTGAGTTATTGTATGAAAAATCTTCTTGCAGTAGAACTATGTCCTGATTTCTTGCTTTGTCTCTAATCAAACATCTCAATAAGTTACCCAAACTTCTATTTACCACTTCTATTTGTCCATCTGTGGGTGATATGCTAAAATGAGCTTCAGATTTGTCTTAATATTGTTCCACAATTTCCTCCGAAAGTATCCAATAAACTTGGTTTCCCTATCTGAAACTATACTCTTTGGTAATCCATGCAATGTCACAATCTCCTTAAAAAATAGGTCAGCAACATGCACAACATCATTATTTTTCTTGCAAGGAATAAAATCTGTCATCTTAGATTTTTTTTTCAATACTACCATTATAGAGTCATGTCCTCTTTGTGTCCTTGGTAATCCTAATATGAAATCCATGCTTATATCTTCCCAAGGTCTCTCCAATATTGTCAAAGGTTTATACAATCAAGTATTTTGACTATTCCCTTTTTCAACTTGACAAATTCTACAATTTTGAATATACTTCCTGACATCCATGTATATCTATGGCCAAAAATAATGTCCATTCACCAAATCTACTATCTTATCAGCTCCAAAATGTCCTACTAGTCCTCCACTATGTTTCTCCTTGATTAGAATCTCCCTCATTGAACACTTTAGAATACACAACTGATTTCCTTTGAAAAACATATCTTCTTGAATGAAAATAATCCAACCATTGGCTCTAGTCTATCACTAATAGTTCTTTACATTCTCTCCATGCTTGAGTGAAATTTGAATCATCCTCATACATGTGCTTTAGTTCTTGAAAACCCAATATATCTACTCTGATCTCTATTAGCAAATTTCTTCTTTTTCTTAATGCATTTGCAACTTTGTTTTACTTTCCACTCTTATGCTTCAACAAAAATGTATAACTCTACAAGAACTCAACCCATTTTATATTTCCCTGGTTCAAATTCCATTGAATATTTAGATACTACAAATCTTGATGACCAGTAAACAACACAAACTCTTTAGGCAAAAAATAATGTCTCCACTTGTTCAAGGCTTGAATTATGGCATAAAATTCCTGATCATAAACTAAAAATATTCTTGTCATGATTCAACATCTCATTGAAGTATGCTATAGGTCTTCCTTCTTGACTCAACACTGCTCCTATTGCATTCCCACTAGCATCACAATCAACTTGAAATACCTTGTCAAAATTAGGTAATGTTAACATTGGTTTATCTGTCACTTTTTGCTTCAATAATTCAAAACTTCTTTGTGACCACTTAAATATTTCCTATCTCCTCCCATTGTTTTAGTCATAGGTGTGCAAATGATACTAATGATTCTGATAAACTTTGAGTAGAAACTAGTAAATCCATGGAATGATCTTACCTCTCTAATGTTCACAAGTGTAGGTCAATCAATTATTTCTCTAACCTTCTCAGGGTCCATCTTCATTCTTTCAACAAAAATAACATAACCCAAGTACACTAGCTCGGTCTTCATAAACTAAACCTCGTGACATTAATTAACAACTTCTCCTCTCTCAATCTTTGAAATACTTGTCTAGGTATGTGTAGGATCATCATGGAAAAAATAGGCCCTTAAGTGGCGATAAAATTTAGAAAAATCAGAGTTAGGCAACTTGACATAAAAATTTGAATAAGTTATCTATATTATTTCAAAAATATGTAAGGATAGAATCTGTAGAAAATTGAATGTATTTTCTAAAATACTAGGTTTATTTAAAAAAATAAAAATCTAATTGGTGAAAATTTGAAATTTCAATGCAGTAGTACTTAAATTTCAAGGAAAAAATAAGAAGTAGGTGTCTGTCTGACCACCCTAACCATAATAAAATGATAATATTTTTTTATAATATTTTAGATATAAGTAGAGGACTCATGTCCCAATGTGATGCATATTTTTTTGTAATTTTTTTCCAATTAAATAATTAGCTATGATTTTTTTTATTAAAAATTTTAAAAAATATAAAAAGATCGTATGTCTGACCACCTTAACTTGGTCAAAACTTCATGAAATTCTATTTTATGTTTTTTAATCCTATAGTATGCAAAGCATAGAATGTGACGCATGTTTTGGATTCAAAAAATGTGATACCATTTGAAAGCTATAGATATTTTTCAATCATCTTATCAATTAGGATTTTAGTTGTAATTCAAATAAAAAATGAATAATAATAATTTATTAAATTCAAAGTAAAGCATAATTTATATTGGTGGGAAGCTGAGAATCTCATTTAAAAATCCTTTTCGTTTCATCAATTTTGGGTAAAAAAAAAGTCGTCAGCCACATGGGCCATCATATCACTTACATATTGCCACTTTTTGGCCCATCATGATCTTGCACATACCCATCTAATGTGCCACAAATTTTCTTATCTAGTATTACTTAAAATTAGAATATCATCTAGATAAACAATAACACACTTACCCAAGAATTTCTTTAGTAAGTAATTCATCAATCTCATGAAAGTGCTAGGTGCATTAGTCAGTCCAAAATTCATCACTAACCACTCATACAAACCTTCATTACTCTTAAATGTACTATTCCATTAATCTCATTCTCTAATACTGATTTGATGATATCCACTCTTGAGATCAATCTTTGTGAAATAATTTGCTCCACTCAAACAGTCCATAACGTCATCCATCCTCGGTAATAGAAATATATACTTGATAGTGATCATATTGATTGATATTGAGTCTATACACATTCTCCACTCTCTATATTTCTTTGGTTCTATTAAAATAGGTATTGAACATGGGCTTAATCTTTCCTTGATCAATACTTTCTTGAACAACTCCTGTATCTATGAGTTCAATTATGCATTCTCTACTAGTGTCATTTTATGTGTTTCCTTTTTAGGAAAACTTTCTCTAAGTATTAGGTCTATATTATGACTGATGCTCCAGACTGGTAGGAGTCCATCTAGTACATTCTCTAATATGATATCCTCACACTCTATCAATAGTTATACTACTTCTTCATTCTTTGCAATAGGATTCTCTACCTCTGGTTTACCACCCTTCTTTGGAATAAATACAAAACACAAGTTCTCATGTCTCAATCCATCCAAAAACTTCCTTCCATCTACCAAACATAGTCAGGAAGTTCTACAAACTTCACTTTTATCCTCTTCCTCCAAAGATATCAACGTGTTTCTCTTGCCATTTGAAGTCACAATATAGGTATTGCTTCTTCCATCCTGAATTTTTCTATCATATTTCCATGGTCTTTCTAATAATAAATGACATGCATCCATGGGCATAATATCACACAATACTTCATCCTTATATGACCCTATATGAAATTTCACCAAACATTGCTCATTCACATATATCTTATGCTCATCTTGAATCCATGCTATCCTATAGGGGTTTGGATGTTTCAATATCTTCAAATTCAACTTGGATTGAATCTCTTCTGAAACTAGGTTATTAGTAATACCACTATCAATGATGACTTTACATACCTTTCCTTCAGACTTACATCTTGTTTTGAACAAAATATTCCTTTTTGGTGGTTCCTGAGTCATTTCTTCATGCATCAAATCTCTTCTCATTACCAGTGATTCACCTTTATTGGGTTTCCCAACTGAATTAGGGGATCTAATAGGTTATTCATCCACAAAGGTTTATCTTCTAGTATGATCAATTTTATTACTGGTATTCCATTGATGGAATTAAAATGTTCTATGTCCTTCACCTCCTTAGTTGAAATAGGTTCCTCTAAATGGCCTCTTCTTAGATCTACCTTCATCTCTTCTATATCCATCATTGCAGTAAGAATTATGACCTCCTCTATCATTGCAGTAGAAATATTTGTCTTCTCTTCCTCTTTAGTATGAATTATAGTCCTTCTCTTCATTGCAATAGGGTTTCACCTCCTTGTTTTTTTCTGCATACGGTCTTCTCTCTCTAGATTGTGATCCACTCCTCTAGAATCTTCCTCTTGTACTTTTATGCCTTTGATCAAATTTCTTGTTCAACTTCCCCTCCACTTTTAGTGCAAATTGGTATTCTTCTTCAATTGACGTCATCCTCACCAAGCTCAATTCTTCTTGAATGTTTGTTCTCAATCCATTGATATACCTCACCACCTTTTCCTTGCTTTCTTCACTATGTCTAGTCTTAATGATCATCTTGTAGAATTCTTTAGTATATTCCTTCACAGATATCTATTTTTTCTTTAGGTTCTACAATCTTTTCAACAATTCAAGCTCATAATCAACAAGTATAAATTGATTCTTCAACCTTTTCACCATTCTATCCCACTTTATGATTTTCTACTTTCCCCTCCTATTTCTATCCAATTGAACTTCTTTCCACCGTATAGAAACATGACATTTCAACTTAGTTTTTGCAAATCTCACTCTTCCTAGATCTTTAATTTCTTCATATTCAAAGTACTCTTCCATATAATTGATCCAATCAATCAATTCCTCATGGTTTAAATTTCTCACGTGATTATTAATTTTAATTCTAGGTAGCTTACTAATCTTGGAAATAGTGTTCAACATCTTCACTTGATCTTATTCTTCTTCTTATTCTAGGGATTATTCATTTCAATGTATAGCATGATCTAATTTATCATCACTTTTATCCTTGTGTCTAGGGTTTGAACCTCACCTTCTATATTCTTCTACAACATCTAATCAGACTCACCTTGCTTGTATCATCTCTAACATCTCATCCATTGTTCAAGTGACATTCACCATAGGAGGTGCTCTCCTTGGCAACATCTATCTCCTTAGATCCAGTACAACTACCTCAATTTAGTGATTTGGCTACAAGGGTTTCAACTACCTTATAGTCAGCAATTAGTTGAAAACACATGTAATTTTCCTCAAGTTAGTGATATGTTCACCACAAGGAATGCCTTCAGGACTTGCAAAGTCACTTAGATACCACCTGGTGTAGTAATATGTGGAGGGACAAGAAAGTCCTATCTAATCGTACAACTTAGAGTCAACATAATAGAAATAACACAAGACATTGATCAAAAACAATGAAATTTCTTTAATTCAATAGTTGGAAGTCTTACATGCATCATATGTGAAATAAATAGGGTTCACATGCCTACCACAAGGGAATTACAACATTACAACTATCTCTAAGGCCTTATTCCATATGTAGTCAAATATGAATATCTATAATATTTTAATTCTAATATGAAATCTAATCTCTAACTACTTTCCTATGAATTACAAATTATCTTAAATGTGAGTATCTAGCTCCAATAATGGTTTATGTTGGCCTCAAGGGTTTACAAACCCCAATGAATGATCAAGCATGTAGGTCGACCTTAAAAAGTGAAAGATAATCCTACATGATATGAAATATATTTCAGATCTCCAAGAAAGATCCCCTTGGACCCAAAATGCATGTATGATGCTCCAGTAAGCATAACACACTCCAAAATAGGTCCACACTATGAATTATGGACCAAGTTGGCCCCAAATGCTCTAGCTATGAATTACGGTGAAATTATGAGTGATAAATTTCTACAAACAAGTAAAAATCTCTAGAAATTTGGATATGATGTAGATGACCTCATGTAGATGCTATATCTTTCTCTTCAAGCTAAGAAATGGCAATGCAGTAAAATATGGAATGAAATGTTGAAACTGCCATAGATTGAAATGCAAGAAAATAAATGTTTTTGGTTGATACAATATTGCTTTACAACTAGGGATGCTCTTGCATCACAACATCAATTACAAAACTAAAACTTATTTACATTCCTTTTCAATTTGAACACATTTTGACAATTTCATTTATCAAAATCAACATCCAATTTAAAATTGATACTAAATTTATGGAAGCAACAACCTTTTATTAAGATGAAAAATTAGCAATCTTACATTCATTGAGCAAACTCGACTTTCTCAATTTCTCAGTTCCAACACTACCATTTTCATCTATTTACCTTGTTTAATTACTTCATCCTCACGATCTACTTTATTATTCTATTCTGCATTATATTCTACCTCATCTATATCTGAATTTTTAATCTCATGATTCTAATTTTTTTAAGATGGCTCAAATCCTCTTTTCTCACCCTCTTCTATCATTTCCAATCACACCTCCTTTCATCTTCCTACCAAATATTTCCACTTATCTCTTCCTACTCTTCATCTTCAAATTAAATTCCATTCATTTTCTAATTACTACAACCTTCCCCTATGAAATTTATTTCATATTTAATTTTTATCTAACACATTACTAGCTATGTGGCCTCTTCCTCTTCTCTTTATTTTCTGTGCATACAATTTTTCTTATACTATTTTTAATGTTAAGATTCCATTACTTTGGTGCATCCCTCATCTAAATTCTATCTCTTCACAATCCCTCTTTTATGCTCCTCCACATCCAACCTTAACCTCTAAGCTCCGTGTAGGCCCCGATTTCTTCTACCCCCTTTAAGACATTCTCTCTATGTTTGTTGTGCTAGCCTTCCCCACTTGCACCTACATTCATCTTTCTTCCTTCACAAATTTCACAACCCTTCTAACTGTGTGATCCCATAATACTGGTTTACAATTTTTGGCCAAACTAGACACTGAATTGATTTTTTCTAACTAAATCTTCACTTTTGGACACCTATAGCGGCTAAATCGTGAGGAATTTGAAGATGATGTAAAATAGCGATTTGCGACATTTTGTCTATAGATTCTAATTTTATTTTTTTCAAATTTTTTGGAATTAGATTGCACTTCCTTTTCCATCTCCTTTGAAAACTAGTTTTTTTTAGTAAACACCATTTTAAGGAGTGACACTCACCATATAACACAACATTTTTTCCATGAAGGATAAAATTCTATTTTTTTCAAATTTAGATTTGTAACTACGATATCTAGTTCTTCCAATTGGTTTCATAGCGTTTTATTGAATATTTTTTCCTTAATCAAGTTTTGAAGTCAAACCAATTACAATTCAGACATAGGAAGATTGTATAACACATAATTTGTTTTGTATGTATCGATTTTTTTTTTTGTTGGATCAAGGACTTCAATATTTGGTGCACTCATATTTTTCAAATTTTTTTTATAATCTTCTATTTTTCCACATGTGCAGAACATAGAGCTTGATTTTCAATGAAAAACCTACATTCACAAGAAATAAAAAATAAATATAATAATTAAATTAAATTTGTACTTTTTGGAAAGCTTATAATAAGGAGTACATACTTACAAAAAATAAATTTCAAATGGATTCATTTGATCCCCCAGAAAGGTAAATCAAAAGTGGTTTTTTATCAACATTTTGATAGGTGTAAAGGAGACTTCGTTATAGGTATGGTTTAATACTAGTGGGGTTCTATCCAAGGGGGTTTGATATAAGGTGGTTTGATCAAACCCTCTTCAATTGGAATCCTTAAAATAAAATTTTTTAAGGCTTAAATCATTATATTTTCTAAAAATATGTGATTTCAGTAAAAATCAGAATCTCCTAAAAATTGTGAACCAACCTTAGAATATGTTGAGTAGTCAAACTACTCTTTTAGGTTGCAACCAACCTACAATTAACTCCTTCACTGACTTTGATATGCATTGTTAGCTCTTCTTCCTCTTTTTCCAGTATCTTACTAGAACATGTGCCATCTACCTCCAACAATGTTGCATTCTCTTCCTTTTTCCTCTCATGGACTCATGTCCACCATAGGTCGTCCTCCTCCACAAAAAAATCTCCACTCTTCTCCTCTCTTGTGGGTTTTGACCCACCACAAACCGACCACCTCCACCAACATCCACCTACAACATCCTCTACCATTTCTACACACAAGCACACGACATCTACACATAATTTAACAACTGCATCTTCTACTTCCACTTTTACAAACAAATTAAAATCAACATTTACCTCTTTATTTCTCATAGATACAACATCATCCTTCACTACAATGTTTTCTTTAAGAGTTGCAACATATTTCTCTCCTTCATTTGTTGTGATCTTCTCAAACCATTCACTCTCTATCACTGATATTTGTGCCAACAAATCTTCTTCACCTTCGCCATTTGCTACTCACTTCATTATTTTCTTTTATTTTCTCCATTCCTTCCTTATGGCATGTCTTCACTACAAATTATTTGGTAGTGGCTACTCTCACATCTTCTTCCTTCCATATCGAGTTACAACACTCTTTTCCTCTACTTGTCTCTTCATTGTCCTCTTGCTTCTTCTCATTTTTCTTCACTAATGTCCTCTCATCTTTAATACTCTTTTCCAATTTCTTGATCCTCACCTAGATCTTTCCCACTTCCTCACAAACAATATTTCCTATTGCCTCAAATGTTTCATTTTCTAGTTTCTCCCAATATTGTTCCTAGAACAATATTCCCGTGGGTCTCCTCATGACCGATCCTATCTTTATTTGTTGCAATCTCACCTCAAATCACATGCTCTGCATCTCCATGGCTTGTCCCTTTTGTCTCTCAATTTCTCAAGACTCCTCATGCACCTACAACAATTCTCTTGATATTCTTGAACAACTCTACCACTTCACACAGTCTTCTCTACCCGCAAGTCCTAGTGGATCCTCTCTACTCTCAGGACTACCTGCTCTGATACCAATTAACATAGATAATGCTCACTCTTCTCTCCAACATATTTAGTTCCAAATTAAAATTTCCTAGACAGGAAATAATCCTCTACTAACTATTGCAATCCCAAAATCAATTACAAAACTGAAATTTATTTGTAACATTCCTTGCCAATTTGAACTCATTTTGACAATTTCATTTGTCAAAATCAGTTCATCCAATTTAAAATTGATACAAAATTTATGGAAGCAACACCATTTTATTAAGACAATCAATTCATAATCTTACATTCATTGATAAAACTAAACTTTCTCAATTTCTTCGTTCAAGCAATACCATTTTAATCTATTTCCCTTATTTAATTACTTGATCCTTGTAATCTGCTTCATTACTCCAATTTTCATTCTATGAACTACCTCATCTATATCTACATTTTTAAATTCATGATGCCATTTTTTTGAAGATGGCTCAACTACTCTTTTCTCACCCTCTTCTCTCATTCCCAGTCACGCCTCCTTTCATCTTCCTACCAACTCTTTCCTCTCATCTCTACCTCCTCTTCATCTTCAAATTGAATTTCATTTAATTACCCAATAACTGTGACCTTCTCCCCTATGAAATTTATTTCATATTTAATTTTTCTCATGCACATTACTAGTTGTGTGCCCTCTGGGTGTTGCCACAATAGTGGTTTACACTTTCTGGGAGATCTTGATTTTTGTTGAAATCACATATTTTTAGAAAATATAATGATTTAAGCATTGAAAAGTTTAATTTAAAGGATTCCAATTGAAGAGGGTTTGATCAAACCACATTATACCAAGGCCCCTTTGATATAACCCCTCTATTTTTAAACCATACCTATAACGAAGTCTCCTTTACGCCTATTAAAATGTTGATAAAAAACCACTTTTGATTTACCTTTTGGGGGATCAAATGAATTCATTTAAATTTTATTTTTTGTAAGTATGTATTCCTTATTATAAGCTTCCAAAAAAAGTATAATTTTAATTAAATTTAATTTGATTATTATATTTATTTTTTATTTCTTGTGAATTTAGGTTTTTCACTAAAAATCAAGCTCTCTGTTCTGCACATGTGGAAAAATAGTAGATTGTCAAAATAAAATTTTGAAAAATATGCCCAGGTTGGCTATTGATGTCCTTGATGTATTAAAGAAAAAAAATGAATTTTGATACATACAAAAAAAATTATGTTGTATACAGTCCGCCTATGTCTGAATTGTAATTGGTTTGACTTCAAAACTTGATTAAGGAAAACATATTTAAGAAAACACTATGAAACTAAATGAACTAGTTAGATATTGTAGTTACAAATCTAAATTGAAAAAAAATATAATTTCATCCTTCATGCAAAAAAAATTATGTTGTATATGGTGAGCATCACTCCTTAAAAATGTTGTTTACTGATAAAAACTAGTTTTCGAAGGAGATGAAAAAAAAAGTGCAATTTGATTCCAAAATTCTTGAAAAAAGTATATTTATAATCTATAGACAAAACTTCACAAATCACTACTTTGCATCATCTTCAAATTCCTCACGGTTTAGCTGCTATAGGAGCTCGAAAGTGAAGATTTAGTTTTAAAAAATCAGTTCAGTGTCCGACTTCCTTTTCTCTTTATTTTCTATGCATGCAAGTTTTCTTATTATTTTTTAATGTTAAGATGGCATTACTTTGGTGCAACCCTCCTCTAAATTATATCTCTACACAACCCCTCTTTATGCTCCTCCATGTGCAACCTTAACATTTAAGCTCTACAGAGGTCCTCATTTCTTCTACCCCCTTCGAGACATTCTCTCTCTATATTATTTTTGTGCCATCTTCCCCACTCACAACTAAATTCAACTTTCTTCCTTCATATATTTTGCAACCCTTCTTCTTATTGTTTCTCTTTGATTTTTTTAAAAATTGGCCTTCTTCTCATGCTACATGAACCTTTAATCTACCAAATTCACTTTGTTTTTCCTTTTTAAAAATTTATATTCTCCTTCTAATCATGTCTTCTCATACCCCTCTCCTGTGTACTAACATTTTTTTTATTTTTTCCTTTTTATTTATAAAAATTAGACTATCCTTGTGACCTTTCATCATCCAGAAACCACTTTTCCTTTCTCTCCACAAATCATGTTTTTAATTGTGAAAATTAAAAGGTTCAATCTTATCGACCTTTTCAATTATAATGATACTCAATCAAAGAATCAATTAAATTTAATTTGACTTGGTCATAAGACCAAAAATCATACTTTTAGAAAATCATTACTCTCACCATTAGTGGAAAAATAGAACAATATGTAGATATCAAAAATGATGCCCAACTTCACCTACAACCATTTGAGTATTTAGTTAGTGAAACTTCAAACGAACTTGGTAAAATTAAAGATACACCCAAAACACACCTAGAAATTAGGAAGAAATAAACCAACAATAGTTTTGGTGATGTCAATTTCCGGTCTTCCAAAATGCTACTATATCATAGTATCATTCTTTGAAAAAATTATCCTATCACAAACAAGATATGTAAAAGGATTGGGTGTTGATGATAAATTTATCATATGGCCCTTCCCAATATACATTATCTATGGTCAAGGAATTGGATACAAGTCTTATACCAACTAATATAATTATGTTAGTGATACTTTAGTGATAAATGAAGAAACTCCATCAAATGAACACATCAATATAGGGACCATTCATAGCCCCTATAATAAAATAATATTTCTACTAAAATCCTTCCACATCTACTATCCCTAACCAAAAATGTTATAGTCCACATCTTCCACCTCTTCATTAGGACCAACAAAATCATAGAGCATATAAATTAAATCCTCTAAATAATTTACTTCAAAAGTAATACAAAAATTAATAAAATCATACAAAATCAATATGTGTTGTAAAACAAACTGGACCATTCAAATCAAATAAAAAAGTTACATATAATAATATTAAGGCATATCAAAAGATGCACCTTAAATATAATAGGTATCTATCACCTTCCAACTTATACAAGGGTGAAATCACAATATCGTGTCTCACTTTTTACCCAAGATGGACATTTACATCAATATTTTTAATTGAATCTTCATCTTCTAAGACCTACAACACCTAAACCATTAAGAATTTGAAGATGGTGTGAACTAGTGATTTGTGGTAATTTGTGTGTAAATTTTAAATATATATATTTTAATATTTTCCAAAATAAATCATGAATCTTTCAACATCTCCTTTGATAAATAGTTTTAAACAAAAAACAACATTTTCAGAAAGTAACAGTTGTGTCATACAACATAACTTTTTTCTATAAAGGATTAAATTCTAATTTTTGAAATATAGATTCTCAACATCAATATCTAGGGAAAGAATAATTTATCATTACTTTTTGTTGCGTCTTTTTTTTTAAATTAATTTTTTAAGTCATTGTAACTATAATTTGGACATACATGTGTGTCATACAACCTAACTTGTTGTGTATATATCGAAATCCAATTTTTTTTTGGTTAAAAAAGGAAATCAATACTCTAGAGGAAGGGTATTTTTAAATATATTTTTTACAATGGTTTACTATTTTTCCACCTCTGCACAACAAAGAGCTTGATATTCAGAGAAAAAACTATTTTTAGTAAAAATTGAAAATTATATACATGATAAAATGAAAATATATCAGAACTATACTTGTTGGAAAGTTCATTTTGAGGGCTAAAATCTTGTAAAATATAATTTTTAAATTACGTTATTTAATCCCTCATAAGGTAAAGAAAAAGTGGTTTTTCCAACATTTTGATAGGTGCAAAGGAAACTCCATTGTGGGTATGATTTAATACTAGCGGGGTTCTATCCAAAGGGGTTTGATGTAAGGGGGTCGTATCTATCCATCTTCAATTAAAACCCTTTATATGGAGCCTCTCAATACTTAAATAATTAGTTTTCCTAAAAAATTGTGATTTCAGGTAAAAATCAGCATGTCCCAAAAGTGAGACACACTATTATGGCAACACCCAGAATGTTGGTCCTAATTGCTATCCTAATCAAACATTCAAACTCCATAATCCCAAATCTAAATTTGATAATATACCATCCCAAGTTTGGTAAGCCAAAAATATTCTGAAACAATATGAATTGCTTGTTTCTCCATCCAAAATCAATACATCACAATAACCTAAATCTAAATCCAACATCCCACATCAAAATAAACAAATCCAAGTGGTCTAATCCTCAAATATACCATGTGATGGTTGAAACGCGTCACCATAAGGGATATGATGGTACCATTTTGACATATAAACATCTAGATAAGGTCAAATTAGTCATTAGGTAGGATCACTTTAACATAAATCGATTATATACAAGAGTGCTTTAATCTTAACAATGAAACTACTTTAGGTAGGAAATCATTAGCATTTAATGACTAATGTGTCACCATCGACTATCTCAAATAGACAAGGACTAGAGAAGACATTTTGCTTATAACTATATCAATAATGTTAAAGAAAAATAAAGTATATAGAGATTTATCATTCTTCAAATGGTGAAAAACATTTTCATGGTGCCTTGGATACATTCAATGATTAAAACATGTTTTTAGGAATCATGTGTAAATTAATTGTCTAAACTTTACACTTGGGGAAAATATGTCTTATCTATTTGAACTTATCTGCCTTATCATCCTAAACCATCATCTCTATCTCTCCTTGCTCCCATCCCCCATCATTGACCATGTTTAACGTTGATCTTGATGAGGATTGAGTTATGATTTTACTACATGCTTTCATGAATTCTATACATAGTACATTATTTTGAAACAAGTCATCTACCTATCTTGTTATCACTTATAACATACCTTTTATCCCTTTAGTCCAACACCCTTAACAAAATTTAGAAATTAAGGCCATATTTCCCTTTGTGAAATAGTCCTTGGAGGTCATATTCTTCCTTTTTTTCTACTATCATTCATCCTTTAACCCATCTATCTTCTTATCCATTATTGGTAATCTAAACCCATAAATTTTTAATTTTCATCCACTATCAACAATCCTTTAATCCATCCATCATTTTCATTAAGCCACTTATCCTAAATCAACCTATCTCACATTCTTATTTTTATGCTTGGTGCACACTTCTCATTAATCTCATATGGAGACAACAATCCAATCTTAAAGTAATCCAAGCTATAATCCTATAGAAATCCAATGCAATCATCCCAAGCAATCTAACATAATACAAAAGTAGTTAATCTTGCCAATCACTCTAGCCAATCATCTTAAAAAGTATCCAATAGTTTTGAACATTCCTAGCCATGTTGTAAATTTATAATTAATTTAATTCAATCAATCATTATCATTAGGATATATCATTACCAATCCTTATGTTATTTTTGGGATATATTATTCCAACATCAACAACATCATCCTCATGTTGTTCTTGGGATATATCATTCCTACATCAACAACAATCTATCATCATCAATAATCAATTATCATTTTTTACTTTGACCAAGGGTAACACCATTTTTTGTTTTTGTATCATTTTATATATGTTATTTTAATTTTTCTTGTGTGTGTGTTATCATTTTGTCTTACATCTACATCAGTCCTTAGAACAAACCTATCACAATGACATCATGATATTTCATATCAATAGAGCCATCGACATATATGTTTTCTTGTGACCTACAATCCTATATGCATTTGACACATCACCACCATGGTCTTTATATCATTGTACATAATGTTAGATGGTATATAAAGCATCAGGTTACTCATATTGATTCAACATGAGTATCCTTTCCTCTCTCATTTGCATCTAATCTCCTTTCCTTATCCTTCCTTTCTATAAATTTTGAGAGAATACATGTGTTCTTCATACTTTCCTTTCCTCTTGAGGTGACATCAGCTCATCATTCCTTTTATGAGTGCCATCATTTTTTCATACCATTCCTCATCTATATTTTCATTCTTCTTTGAAATATAATTTATCCTTTCACATTCATTATCCTATTCATATTTACTATATATGGAGACATGCCTGAATGTCAAGATTCATTTCATTTCTCCTATTGATCATGTTTTGATTCATGCATTGATTATATTAATATTTTTAACCTTCATGCAATTGATTATCTCTACTATCTATCTCAATTATTTTATTATACATTGTGTACATATGCTATGTTGGAGCCAAATCTCTATAGTATATTACTTATGTGATTATGTAGGTATTTTGTTCATAAAGGTCCAAAACACCATTACCTTTCCTTTAATGAAATAATCCTCTCATTATTTATGTACATATATGCATTATTTATGTGCTTATCATAATTTATCATTTCATTAAAATTAATAATCATACCACTTGATGTATTCTATTATTTCTCTAGGTTTATAAGATTACATCTTACATTATCATTGATTCATCTAACATCATATTCCATCAATTAATCATATCCTTTGAGAATAATCAATCGAAGTTTGGGAATATACACTTACTAATGTTCTCATTTTAGATATTTGATTTATCTTGTGTGCAAAAGCTACTCATGGAATATTTCCTCCTCTATTTCACTAGACTTCATGGGAGAACATACACAAAAGGTATATCCACATGATCACATCTTGCAAGGAACATCACTTTATATGGATCTCATGAGCCCTTCAAGGTGTATCTTTTGAGTTTCTAAATATTTAATTTATTACATGTATACATGTTTGTTAGCTCTACATACTAAAAAATGCATAATTCATTTAAAAATCACATTCACATAAAAGTGGGGATAAAATGTATAAATGTAAAATGTTTATTGATACTTTTTCAATTTTGATTTTTCCTCCTATTTTTAGGTAATATGTTGAAACATGTATACGATAATCAATGGTGCATTCTTGTGCAAATTCACCCCCTTATACCTAGCTCTTATCTACACAAAACCGTATGCTAATTGATATATCTTATTCATATGTAGACATGTTCACATGTACACTTGACTTGCTTGTTTACTATTCATAATTATCCATACACTAATCCCTATATAGCATATATATATCATAATTTATCTTATTTATTTGGTTCCACATTAAGTCTATGGTCATGGGGTCTTCCTTGTAAGCGCAAACACAATTTTCCTAGCTTTAAATTTAAAAATTCAAATTTGGTCAATTTCCCCTCTTTACCTTTCCTACATAAGGCTAACTAAATATGCAATTAAGTGATTTTCTGTCATGTGCTAGTATTTAAAGGAATCATTTGCATTCATTTTACATCATTAAAAAGACATTGAAGATGTCTAATTCACTCTAGAGCATTTAAAAGAGAAAACAATAGATATATATTTAAATATATGTAATAAATCTGATTCTAAAAAAATATCTAATACCTTTAATCATTATATTAAAGTCTTGATTTGACATCCTTACCTAATTTAGCACAAGAATTTTATTTCATAATCAATACAAACTATTAACAATACTAACTCATTTTTCCTATTATAATTCATACAATCTATTATATATTGCACAAAAGATAGAATCTAAATACTGTTAGAAGCCAAAGTTTATGGCCATAGCTCATAGTCAAAATCTAAACCTCGATCAATGAATTCAACCTAGACTAGAGTAGATAAAAATATTCGTTTAGCCATAGTCATTTTAGTGTCTTATTCATTAAAAATACATTCATTGTTCATTGAACCAAGTGATTATATCTTTCTGATTTCCTTTTTAAAAATAGTAAATACTTATACCAGCAATCTATGTGGCTCTAGCTTCTCCTCTATATTATAATTTAAGCTAAATATAATATGCATTGTATTGATTAGTCTAGAGTTAGACTAAGCACTTAAGGTTGATTTGATATTAGTGTAAATGCTATTAAAGTATTCAACATTTACCAACCATGGATTGTATAAATAAATCACCGACCCCCACATATAGTTGTCTTCTTCCTAGCAGAAGAATTATATATTGGATTCTAAGATAAACCTCCCCCAGATTTTTGGTCCAGTTGAGAATCAGATTTGGGACTTTCCTGAATATTCTACAATTACCTTCCCAACTTTCTAGGCATGTTTGAATGTGAGTTCTCCTATCAATGTATACAAATAAATTGCAATAGAAATATAAGCTCAATTGACTGGTTATACTTATATTTTTCAATACTTATGAGGTGTAAAACTATTATATTGTTTGATTGACCAATTTTAATGTAGTTGGCTGCTCAAGTGACTAACTAAATCTTTTGTTACTCAACCCCATTTACTTTCTGTTTGAATCAGGTTTTTTTTGAGGTGCAGTCCACAATCTTGCATTTTAAATGTCCACAATCTATAACTCTACGCCCACTTTGCATCCATACAATTCTCTTGCTTTTGCTTTCCAGATCGCAAGACTAAACTACCTACGGGCTGTTGAAGTTAGGAAAATGATTGGATATCTTACTACTCCCGCTATCATGGGATGTTTCTTGAAATTAGGATTTGTTTTGGATTATGTTGGAAATGCCATTATTTATCTTCTTTCTTGGCTTGGGCTGCGTATGCCATTAGAGCCACACAGTTTTCACTCCGACCACTTGTCGCAAATCCCTTCTGCCATTTCTTCTGATTTTGCTAGCAGGATTAGGAGTTCTTTGTAATGCCCCGCCAAGTAACCTTAAAGGAAGTTGTAATTAACATCTTATGCGAACCAATTTTTTTTTATAAAGTGCATTTAACATACACATTCTCTTCCTACTCAACAACAACCTCTAAGGCTACAAGGTTAGGATTACTTAAACCCACACATAGATATTACATAAACCATAGCCTTATGAACTTTATGAAATAACCATCATACATCATAAGAATACCACATAACATAATAAGATAATCAATCAAGATACAATCTCATAAACATTATCTTAAACCAATAGTTACATCACTCATTCCCAGAATGAGGCAATAGTACTCAAGGTTACAATTACAAACTTCCACCTCATAAACATAAGAGGGATAAAATAACTTATACAGGTTAAAATATTACAATGCAAGAAATTACAACAAGAACCGCGAGCTATCCATCTGGATGTCTCGCTACCAAGTACTGAAGATCGATGGGGACCCAACGGTTTTGGTGCATGTTCCACCCTACCAATGTGGTACCCGAAGGCCCACCCCCCATGCTAGGAGATAGTAACAAAGTAACATGGACAAAGATTCTACTACCTCTAACCAAAAGCAGACTCAAACTGACTCATATTGTTATAACCAACCAAATGAATTAACAAGCACAACTCATTCACCATGCAAGTACGAATCAAGTACAATACAAGTACAACTCCAACATCACTGATATAGGTCACATTGCTTCCAGACATAAAGTAGATCAAGTATGTTCACAGAACTATACATATAAAATAATTAACAATAGTTGTCCTAGATAGAGTGTCATCGCAAGGTTTGTCATAAGATCTCCTCTGGGCATTCTTCATAGGCTCCGACACAAGTAATCCTGGTGGCCTCAACCGAATCCCGACACTCATACTCACTCATGCGGAATCAACTACCTCTCGCAAGGACAAGATAATTGATCTTGCCATTCCAGGCCTTCTCACTCATCCCAAGTCTAAACAAGCCCTTGTGTCTATGAGTGAGGATTAAATTATCTTGATTAATGTGAATGCATCCTAATCATCTAAGTACATTAATTTAATTATCACTTGATTAACTCACTTTTGAAGGTTACCCAGTTTACCACTTTGGGCTCCGACCCCTATCAAAAGCCACTCTTCTATTTGATAACACACACCCAAACAATCCACCAAGGGAACCACAAGTGCATACCAACTAGGCATCATAATCCACTCCAACACAAGGAGGATACAAATAATAGAACTCACTCCAAACATCTTGGAGGCAACAAACACATAGTCCACTCTTTTTATAGGAGGCAACAAGATAAAACCACATCACAAGGTCACTCCATACAAGGAGACACAGATCCCATAATCCGCTCCTAAACCAAGGAGGCGTAAACATCCCCATTTGTGAAAACCAGGTAAAACTGAACAGACGCCATGCACTACCCAAGGGAAAACAATTGGATGGCATAAAGATTCAACAACCCTTATCCTCTAAGATCTTTTGGAAGACTTATAATTTAGGACTAACACTAAATCCCAAAACCAACAATGCAACTTGGCGACATAGCAACCAAAGCATTCAAGTCATTAATCAAATTTAATATTTGGATTTCTTAAATCCATACTCATTCAATAGGTAGTGTTGACAAAGTCAAAGACACAATAACTAGATCATCTAAAATAATCATAACCCCTATTTCCCTTTTCATTACTGAAAATCTAAAACAATTAAACTTACTTCCCTTTACTAAATACAGAGAATTAAATCCTTTAAGATAATCATGAGGAAGATATTACTTTTGGATATACTAAATCCATATCTCTTTCATAATTCAATCACAATGATTCAATTAATCTAAATAGAAATTAATAAATAACATAATTGATTGTCTCATCAATAAAAACAACTTCTTAATTTATTTTTAAATCGACACAAATCCATGCAAGTAATCTCTTTCCATTTCCTAACCAAATCTTACATCTCATTCAATTTTCTATTTAAGACATTCAATCACTTTAATATAATAACATATTGTTTCTCTAACCATTTTCCATATACACTAATCAATCCATTTTTAAATCTCTATTCAATAATATATTGCATGCATCTTATTAAAATAAAATGCGATAATGAATTTTACACTTAATATATATATGCTCCATATTATATAGACACCAAATATATATATTAATAAATTTAATTATATATATTCTTTAATATTCCATTCACAATGACTAGATTATTCTATGGAACTAAATAAAACATAATAACTATTTGCATTTTTCAATATAGTTAGTTCCTAAATTTACTTCTAATGCAACGTAACACTATTGCAAACAATCTTTTCAATTTTCTATCCAGAGTCTATGTCTCTTCAACTATCCATTTAAAAACATGCAATTTCATCAATGTATAAAATATCTTTTGGCTTATTTATTTGACTAGGAATTCATATTGTTTCTAATTAAATCTCATTAATTAAAACAAACATTTAAATATAAATATTTCTATAATTCTTCAATATAATTAAATATCTTTTTCTTTATCAATTTTGACCATATATTCAAAACTTATCATTTAAATTCTTCATGCAAAGCTAAATTACATGCACTTAAATAAAACAAGGTAAATACTTATTGAAAATACTCATAGATATATATATACATTTCAATATATTTTCTTCAATCATATTAACAAAATAAATCGTTCCTTTTAAATCAAGTAATTACTTCTATTAAAAAATATCTTTCTCTATACATTTTTTATACATACTAATCATTTCTTTTAGAACACTAATAATATCTAATTTGCAAACAACAAAATAAAATAATATAAAATATTATTTATTCTCTCAAATGGATATATACCTTCAATATATATATATACTAAATATATAAATTAATATATTTAAATATATTTAATCATTAACATATCTTCTATTCTTTACAGAATATCAAATTGTTTAATTCAAAATAAAATATCGCTTATCATTAATTTTCCAATATATATATATATATTTTCCAATTAAATCAAATTAATAATTGGACTTTTACACATGAATTTAAATTCCACAATTAAATTTTAAATTATGGGTTCTTTAAATCAAATATTTAACTCCTTCAATTAAACTTTAACATGCCATTTTAAAATAAATAATAGTTTCCCATACGTTTATAATTTTAATTCCACTAATCTAATATACAAATTTTATTTAAAATAATATAAATAAATATAATACTTTAGTATTATAAATTATAATATAAAATATTATTAAATAATATTTTAATATTATAATAACAATACCTAAAATATTAATATTTATAAATATCAATTTATTATTATTTTATTTTTAGAACAGCCATGGGAAAATAATTTAACAGCAGTCTCATGTTTCAATCATAACTCAAAAACTACGATCTGGGTATTTGCAATGTTTTAACAAAGATAAGAAAATTTCAAAATGGAAAAAGCTTTTAAATTTGCTGACAACCCAGTTTGTGTAAGTAGGGTTATAGGTGACGCAACCAGACCATTTTACCATGAAAAATATAACTATACTGTAGATTTTAAAATCCGATTTTTAATAATAAACAGAAGGTTTTATTTTCTAAAATCATTCTAAATGCATTGTTCAATCTCTATGTTTGATTTCAATAACAACAAAATCGATTTCTCCAAATAATTTAAATTCAACTAAGATTTTCACAATTTTCACTCAAGAATTTTCACAAGCAAAGGCTGTAAATTTGTTTAATTCTTTTCTTCTAATATCAAATTTGTTTTCTAAAACAAATTTAACAAACAAATCTTTAATCATTGCTATTTTAAATAAAACAATCAAGAACAATAAAACACAAAGAGGAAAACCTGGTACAAGAAGCTACAGGAAGAGATGAATTTCTGATGCAAGCCTCTTCCAAAGATTTCCTGAATTTTCTTCAATCCTCCAATGAATCCAATCCAAAACCAAACAAATGCAAACAATATTTCCTTCAATCATTTCTACAATCAAACTTTCTTCAAACCCTTGTGCAAATTTTCCAAAATTTCTTCCCTGCTATAAAAATGAATTTTCCTAAAGACTTTTCTGCCCTAAAATTAAAACATGTATTCTTTATAAATCAAAAATACCTAATACAACCCTAATTCACATTACATGCAAATTAGATATTTCAATTTCAATTTTTACAACCCTAATTCACATTACATGCAAATTAGATATTAATTTCAATTTCAATTTTTACAATCCTAATTCACATTACATGCAAATTAGATATTTCAATTTCAATTTCAATTTAAAATGCAATTTCAAATAATAAATTAATTTCCAAAGTTGCAACCAATTTCCCAAATAAACATTTAATTACAATTTCTAATTTAATTCCCACACGTTGGAATTAAATTCCAAAATTAATTCTAATTCTTTTATTTCCTTTCATTCTCTTGCATCACGTTTAATTAATTAATTTAATTATTTAATAACTAAACTCAACCCCCTTGGATTAAATTTAATTAATTAAATAATTTAAATATAATTAATTAATTTAAATATAAACTTTTATCCACATTGCATTATTTAAATTAAATAACCATCAACATGATTTAAATGCAATTATTCTAAATATCTATTTCCAAATCAAGAATTCTTCAGAATTAAATAACATCAAAGCAAGACAGACAATGACTCGACACACAACTAACAACACACTAAGGCTAGGGTGTAAACTTGACACATGTTACCTAGCTACTATCTCTCGTTCAACTTAACCATTGGATCGACACACTCAAACCTGTGAAACCAGGTGGAGTCGATGTCATGTACCTGCAATCCTACAACCAAGTAAAGAACATCATACAATATATCCAACATATAATACACACCATGAAGAAGAAATTACGGATTTGCAGGGCACTCACAAGCGAGTGATGCGAACTCGTCCTCTTCACCCATACACTCATCAAAACTGACACTTCCATCATAATTCTAATAATCTCATAATAATATCTCATGTTAACTCTACAACATCATTAATCCATAATGCATGTGAAATAATAATCAGATAACTACATCCCATAATAATAGTTTTCGCTCAATAGTAGCGGTCAACACATCATAGCAAAATGTATCCGGTATCAAAGTAACTGCAACCAAACATAGCATAAAGCAACTTGAACAAGAAGCAAAATGGAGGGGTATTACATTCTTTGCCTCTCTGCACTTTCGAGGATTTGGCACAGAGGTTTGGTGAGATGGAGGACGATGTTTTGTGTGCCGTTTGCTTGAGCTTCTTACATGAAGATGACAAAATTCGGGAACTCTGCAATTGTTGTCATGTATTTCACAGGCATTGTTTGGACAAATGGATTGATGGGCAACATAGGGCGTGCCCTTGCTGCAAAAGCTCTCTGTTTCCACACAGCTTTGTGCATGCAGAAGTAGAGGACGATTATGAGATATAGGGGTTGGACTATAGCTTTTCAACTGTCAAACAATCAGTCAGAGTTTTATAGCTTATTCACTTTTTCTTAAGAAAGATTTTATGGTTTTATCATCGAAAAGAAATCACCATTAAAGATTTGTTTTAGAAGCATAAAGTGTAGATCTCTAAATGTTTGAGACATTTTACCTCATTTCAAATGCAGAAAAGTGCTAATGAATTGGGCATAAAGGAAGTTTAATAAGATAGAATTTGTTTCTTCTTCGATATGATTGTGTTTGGAAGATGCAATCATACTTACGCCATTGTAAGATATACAAGAATCTATTCTCAATATAAGGATGATAAGTATTTTTAATGTCTTTTTCTACTGATATGGCCATGCTGACTTACAATGTTCTTGCATGTACAATCAAACAAAACTGAGCCGGTTAACATAGATAATAAAGGTACATCCCAATGTGGAATAAACGTTAATGTTGAAGTTAAAATTACATTCACTTGTCTATGAGATTGCCATGCATGACTAATATATAGAGAATTGTGACAGGAAGAACATAGAAATTACTGCAATTGAAATTATCCGCTACGTAGTATACATCATAGAAGGGTGTTTAAAACTTAATATTAAATTAAATGAATAACCTATCCAATAACAAAATACTTTGACATGTCAAATTATTATTTTTTTACTTGTAATAATTTTCATTTTAAAGATCAAATAGTTAATAGTAATTTTATATCTCATATTCACTAAAACTAATAGATAATTAAATTATATAAAGCATACATCTTTATTATCTTTGAAATTCTTGTACTCTCATTTGAGACACATGTGCATTGCACACAACACACGACACCATTGAACACCATGACACATAAGTCAAGTGCCAATATTTGTTTCATCAGACACAACTATATGTCATTGCATAACCTCATGCAAGAACCTAGTAACAACAATAGATATATACATGTGGACTTCTATGCTCATAGGCTAGAATGCCAATCATTAGGATGCTCAGCCCATAGGTGGTTGGGAGGTTGGTAGTTTAGGACATAAATCATTACATCTTCCCACTCTTTTTTGTAACTATAATCTAACATACATAATTTTCATGTCTTAATATGGAAAGAGGATAGATACCTAAATAGTTGTAGGCAAACTAGTTTGATGTATATGGCTTTTTCTTATCATGTAAACTCTCATTTTTTGTTGCATAACCAATAACATTTATTACACCTTATTCACTTCTAATTGTGAATAGAAGTAGCATAAACAAATTTTGGCCGTGTTTCAAGCCTACGCAAGGCAATTTAAGGCCTCATATCTTGCTCTAAAGATTATATTAGGGTGTTAAAAAATTCAATGATTAATATCTACCATTGTAGAGCTAATCTTGGCTCGAAACTCACCTAGCATGTACAATTTACAAAATTAGAGCTTTGGGGAAAGTCTCAAATCTCAATACCTTCACATACAAACTTACTAAAAATAGAAACCTATTATTTTTAGCCCTTATTTACAAACAAAAATAGAAATTAATAAAACTATTTTTTTGGTGATGTAGGATTTCTCTTACACCCTAGATGCTCCTTCATTATAAACCCAAGGTAATTTGAGAGGTGAGCTTGTCACATCTAAGGTGTTTTGAGAAAAACCAAGATGGTCAACTTTTGCCTTGCATAACCATGATGGAAATTCAACAAGCCTTCCTTTCCACTTAACCAAGTATTCTTACATGAATTCTCTATGTATTTGGATATTGGGACATGATTAGGTGACTTAGATGCCACTTTTGCATGGTATTATATTATGGTTTTGTAATTATCATTTGGTTGTTTCATTCATTTGTTTCTTTATTTTCTAGTTTCCTAGGATGTAGTAAGCTCGACATATTTTTAGTTATTTTTATGTTTTTTAGTACTACACTAGATCTAAGTGTAGACCTATTTGAATCATGTGAAGGATCCCTATCTAGATCATATTGTAATTAATATTATTATTGTAAACTTTAGAGGTTATATTTTTTCTTGTAATGGTTTTCTCAATATATATCATTGTCTTATTGTAAATGATTCTTCTAGTTTCTTTCCTACATATTATTTTAGATTATATTTTATATTCATCTCTCCACTTAGATTAGAATAGGAATCATTTCTACACCTTAGACTCCTTTCATTTTGTATCTGATCTTGATCAACTCAAGCCTTAGGTGGTAGGAATAATATTTTTGTACCAATTTTTCTGTAAACTATATGAGCATATGTAGCAATTTATTTTTAAGGAAAATAGAAATAATTTATAGATTAGAGATAGAAAAATAAGTGGTAGTAACTTTTATCTTTAAAATATAAAGATGGAGGATTTGATCATTGACCAATATTTATGAGTTTTAATATCTAGATCCAAATAAATTGCAATATCACTAGATGGATGGGTAGTGATGGGTAAAAAGGAAAGAATCATTACCAAGATATAATTTATAAGTTTTTTTTATTAAATAAATATGAATAATCCAGTACAAAATTTCTTTGATAAATGTATGAGAAACTATGCCATTTTAAATCCTTGGCTAATTATATTTTTGTTCAAAATAATATATACACTGTAAGGATGATTGATGGTGAATCTATTTCTAAGCACCCAAATATATTCAACAAGATTTTAACCTACTAATAACTTGTGTTTATGAATATGAAAATCAATATTGATGCATTGACCCTTTTGTATTCTTTTCTAAACTCACTGGACTACATAATAATGGTTATATGAAGCATTGTATCAAAACTATTCCTTGATCAGTTTGTGGCCACTCTTCTCTCAAAATAGATGATTAGAATGGATAAAAATCTATCAAGTGGTATTTGGTAATTTTTTGGAAGTCTAAAATTAATTGAAAGAAGAATACCAAGGGGAATTGTAAGTATCATGGTAGATCTAGGTACCTTGGAAAACTCAAGGTAAAATATTAGAACTATGGGAAGACAAGCCAATTTAAAATAAACTACAAGAAGGATAAAAATAACAAAAACTTCAAATTTTATGGTGATTATAATAAATATCCATAGGAGGATGCAAGTGATGCAATTGTTGTAGCCTTAACAATTCATGCATGTGAGAATGTATGGAGGATAAAATCTAGAGATTCTATAAAATTGACACTCTATTGAGAGTGTTTTTTTAAACTATAATAAATATGATGGTTGGAAGGTATACCTCATCAACAACTCATATGTCAACATAGTTTAGTTATTAGAGAGTTAATATTAGATTCTCTAATGGAGGATCAAAGACTACATTTTGAAAGTCTTCAACATCTTTGATAAATTGCATAATTTTTTTTATCTATCTATGTAAAATGAATGATGTAGTTAATCTTAAAATATTTGAGTTTTTAATATGGTCTAAGGGGCTATGGTTCTCATGAAGAGGATTTATGTTTCTACTCTCTTTTATCTTGATGCATGCACTTACATTTAGTCTAATATCTCTTTAGTACATGTGGTGAAGATATATAAATTGTCTACACCATATTCATTAGAAATTATAGTGAACAAGTTGATTCCTTCTAGTACTTATAGCCATGCATTTTGGGTACCTAGGAATCCTTATCTCAAAGACAAATTTATTTATTAAGAAGACAATGTTATGGATCAAATATAGGGGCCATATTTTTTAGAAAGGTCTATGAAAAATGCACCATAAAAATATTGTAAAATAACTTACTGATTATTCTCTTGAAATTGAATTTTTTTAAAATTTCATGTGAAAAGAAAAAATCATGTTTGATTTCACTCTAGTATCATAAATACTCTAGGTTTCTAGATACTATTCATTTTTATGTACTTGATCCTATATATGTTGTCAAAGTATTTTTATTAAGTTTTATATATGAATGATTATTGTATGAGGGCATGGTTATATTTTCCTGTAAAATGAGTTCTTTAGTCAATTTAGTGAGCTTAATTCTCTTTTGAAAAACCAAACTAGTATTATAATGCTGAGAACAATAAGTAGTGGTGAGTTTTATTTTATAGAGTTTCATAGACTTTGTAAGGAGAACAACACTAAAATATATAATAAAAAACCTTACACCCCTTAGAAAAATAGAGTTATATAATTTATTAAAAAAAGTTGATAGAAATGGATATGAGTATGCTTAGTGTGTTTGGATTGGATCATAAATTCTAGGCCAAACTAGTTGCTACTTAAATTTATCTAATCAATAAGTCTCTTAAGTAAATACTTGTGAAGAAAACCACCTTGGAGGTGTAGATAGAAAAAATAAAAATCAATACATCTTTGTATATTTAGTTGTGAGGCATATGCTCACATTCTTAGGGAGAAGTGGTCAAATAACATATGGTGAAAGAATTATTTTATAATTTTGAAGAACTAAACTATGTTGGGGGGAAATTCCTTCATAAAAAATATGTCATCCTAAAAGAAAAGTGTTAGAAATTATGGAAATGATAAAATAACAAAAATATCCTAAATGATGGATAGTCCAAATTTAAAAATGTACACAAAAAGTTATAAAAATGAGATTGAATTTCTAAAGAAACTAGAAATATGAAAGCATTATGAAACACATAAGCATTGATTTGGCCACATAAGCATTAAAATATAAATCAAATATACTAAACTAGAATCTTGGAAATAATAATTTAGATAGAAGTCATTAATAGGGATTTGGGCCACATTGGGTATTCCAAAATAAACTAAAGAAAAAAATAAAACACAAAAGACTCATATGCAAAAAATTGAAACCTTATATAAATTGTCTTCCTTACTTATTTAATTGAGCTATAAGAAGAGCTACACAAATACTCCACTTTAGTGTGTCTTTAAGATGTATGATTGCTTGAGATGGTGTAATATGGATTACTAAAATAACCAAAAAAATAATAAAATAAGGATAATATTTTATTCTCATGCAAGAAACACATATTTATCATGAAGAAATGATATAAAATGGAGGAAATGACTTACAATGTATTTTTTTTTGGAAGAAATCGAGGGTTGGGATGTGAAGTTAATGAAGGGCTGAGATCTCATGAAAATGATTATAATTATTGAGAGTGTATTCATGTGACATGTATTACAAGGGAGAAGAGAGGAAATTATTTAGGTGAAAAAAGTGTCCAAAAGGTGTGAGAGTGGGTATGCTCACAAATGTGTGAGCACTATGAGATGTGTAAATATTAGGGTGGATACATTATGAGACTTTTAAGAGGTGTGGAAGCTACACATGTGGGACGATCATGTTCACACATGTGTGAGCAAGGTAGTGGGCCTAGGTTAAATAGGAAAAGGATGAGGTGGAAACTTAGGATGATTTCAAGCATACAAGATTGCATGCTCACACATTGTAAGGGAGTGGGTTGATGTGGCATAATCAAACATGTAGGATCATGAGGAGTGGATAAGACACTTGTTAGATGATGACAAGTTTGGAATATTAGTTATTTAATAATAAATGAATGTTAGCAGGGGATAATTAGGCTTAATTAATTAATAAAGTAAAGAGAGTTAAAGGGGGCTGTAACATAGGAAAAGGGGACCCTAATTTTAATGTCTAAACCTAGGATTAATTTTTCTCCCTTTTCAAAGGTGCATTAGGATGCAAATCAATAAGGTGATTAGATTAATTTTCAACCATGAACGTGAGTCAATTAGACCTAGATTTGATCCTTTTGAGCCTTGGAAACATATTGGAATTGATTTTCTTTTATTAACCTAGTTAGACTATGTGCCCTAGTATGAAAACTGCAAGATCCCTATAACTGATAGACTGAAACAAAAATTTGTAGCCAAATTTGGGAAGGGAAGAACACTATGTACCTATCTCATAAACATGGAAATTGTCTAAATAGGAGGAAAAAGTCACCCAAGGGAATTTGAGTCCTTGTATGCCTTTTTAAAAAACTAAAAACTTGAACCTATACCTCTTTTATCTACTCTCAAATGTCAGCCTTGGAAAATTCTATATTTGGTTATGAACCTATAACAAATATGCAAAAGAGATGGTGGGGGTGGCTATATAGGAGTTTTCCTTAGTCAAACACCTTGTTTTGGTATTTCTACCTCCATAGTGACCAGTAAAATTGATTGATACTAGTGTGTGTGCCCTAACCTTAAAATGCATAAAACCCTACTAAAGTGTGTTAGAGAAGGATTCATATATGAAAATAACAAGATCTACCTAAAAGGATGCCAAAAAACCCTTAGGAAATATAAAACACAATGATACATTGCTTTAGCCCACAAGTAGATGAAGCTTGCAGATGAGAAAAAATAGAAAATATTAAATAAGTCATTAAGTCAAGAAGTAAATGGCCAAATGCATCTCCAAAACACAGAATCCAACATGCTCTTCTATTGGAATCAATCTTGAATCATAAAATAGGCTTTGATCAAATTTTCAAATTAAATTAAAAACCTAAAAATTCAAATGTATGTGGTGGAATGTGATGATCTCTTGCTTCTCGAGATTCTTCTCTTGCTTCTCTCTCTCTCTCTCTCTCTCTCTCTCTCTCTCTCTCTCTCTAGTTTTAAATGGTGAAAAGACTAGGTATTTATAGTCATTTCTCTAATTTCTTGAAATTTAGATCCCAATAGATGACACTAGCAATTTGAATTTTGAATGTTAAAATGCTGACACCGACAAACTCAAAGTTGGATCTCAAAAAAATGGGGTGACTCAGATGCCCAAAGGAATCCAAGTCTCGACCCTATTTTATAGAAAGTAGGGTGTTGGGGCCATCAAATTAAATAAATGCATTTGTTCAATGCTTGGAATTTCTCTGAAAAGGGTAAAATAGGCCTCAAAATGCATAATTTAGGAGATTATGGCCTAATTAGGAGATTTTGAAAATGCATATATGTAAGGGTCAATAAAGTAGGTCCAAACTAAGCATGGAATTATGCTATCACCCACAAGGGAGTTTGACACTACATTTAGCCCCCACTTTAGCAGCCATATGACACTACATGCATACACAAGATAAAGTATTGAAAGTAAACCATGCCATACAAAAATGGCACTCATAAGGATATTATGAATCATTCATGAATGAGAGAATGAAGCTATAGTGTAGTCATCTAAAAAACCACATCGTTAAGAACCACATTTTACAAACTGATTTGTTAGATATTCAAAAATCATCTTGTACTTGCAAACAAACATGTAAAATTCTAAGAACAACTAGATTCGAGGTTAGATGTATGCCCCCTGATTTTACTTTCTTTATGGAGGTGGAATCAGGGTAGCAATCTAACCGCATTGAATTTCTAAAATTGGTGATGGAAATTCTTGTGATATCGTCATTATATCACAACATCAAATATTGAAAAACATTGGATATGATTGTGGGTAGAACTATGAATCCAACACAATAGATGACATCGAAATTGGAGTTTCGTAGCCCCTTCTATGGTGAATTGAATAAGATATGATTATACTAAATTTGACTATATACTAGTGAAAAATCACCTATTTGACAATCATTTTCACTTTTGATGTTTGAAGGTTTAGAGATACCATTTCACCAAGCAGTGAGGATTACAAGCTGCCAATTGCGTTGCAAGGTGTGTTCCCTTGGTCTCCTTGTGTTATGCAACACAATGCTCGAGTTTGTGGCATGGCTTAACCACCTCTCATGGATTCATTAACTCTAGTGGTTGTATCAGACATTAACAAGTCAATCATTTGGTGCAATAGTAACCGTCTATGAAACAATTGGTATCAAAGCCTCGGTCACAAGTTCGAACCTGTTGCTTGCATTGGGGGATTATTGAAAGGTGTGCACCCTTGGTCTCCTTATGTTGTACAATGCAGTGCTTAGGTTTGTGACATGGCTTAATCGACTCATGTGGATTCATTAACTCTAGTGGTTGTATCAAGTATTAATAGGTTTTTTTTTTAGTGTAACGAAAACCGTTTGTGCAACAAATGATACTAGCCCCCAAGACTTGAGATCCTATAAGAAGACACTACACGAGGCATAGTGGCACTAGCATTGAGTTTCCTATTCCTTTTCCTATAATTAATTTCATTGTTTTATGTTGTTTTGATGTTTTTTTTTTCAAAATTCATGTCATCCCTATCCAAACTAAGTGATAGTGTCCAACAGTGATTTTCTTAGTGGCTAATATTCACCAATTGGCTAATAGTTGAAATTTGGGAATACAAAATTAGCTAATAGTTTGAGCTACAATGTGACTTGAATTGCCACATTTTTACAAAATTTTATTATAGTCTTATTAAAATTGCCAAATAATTTATTTTATTAAAAAATTTAACTAAAAAATCCACCACAATATTCGATACATGATTAGATTAGATTCGCCTTAATTTTATAAATTATTGGAGAAATCATATTAATTCGCCAATAGTATATCATAACTATTAATTGCTTTGGGACCATATTTCTAATCTTTAGTTTCCACCATTTATTTAAATATAATCTAATGGCCCTTGTTGTATTTCACAAGGTAAAATGTACACATGATCTGAAATTCTCATGGGGCCCACAATTTTGGATATCATGAGCATTATAGATTGTGGGTAAATTTCACCTTATAGTGTACAAGGGTTGTTAGACCAATGATCTAAAAGCAGTTTTGAGCCCCAACGAGAATTATAGATCATGGTTACATTTTACCTTGTAGAATATAATGAGGGCCATTATATTATATTATAAAAAAATGGTAAAAAGTAAATATTATAGTCTACCTCTTCAAGTCATCGATAATTTCCACCCTCTGTCCCCTACTTTTCCATGATAATTATTTTTAGATTGGATAGATTCACCATCATAATTAATGCATTTTCCTATTATTTTTTAAGATTCACCAAAATTTTCCACAAAATTTTAGTGATGTAAAAAAATTGCCAATAAAACTATATTTTTTTCAGAAAAAAGGAAAGTTTCGCTAATAGAAATTAATTTATTTTCCTCAAAAAATGAAAGATTCGTCAAGATTTTATATCTTTTTTTAGAGGGGTTTCTTAAAGTTATCACTGGTGTCCAATTTGGGTGTCCCTATCACAAAATGGCACCCCTTTCCTTGGATGACACCTCTGTTAGGTAGAATTGTGCCTTTGTCCCAATTAAGATTTGTTATGCTTTTATTTGCTCAGCTACTGATTTGGCTATGTAGTTGATGATTCTTTTTTGTTTTTGACAGATCCCACCACGTGCCTGATAATGTTTAGGATGATGATTGCTTTCATTAGGGTATGTGAAGGATCATCATGGAAGAAACAAGCCCTTAAGTGGCAATAAAATTCAAAAAATCAGAGTTAGGCAACTTGATGTAAAAATTTGAATAAGTTATCTATATTATGTCAAAAATATGTAAGAATAGAATATGTAGAAAATTGAGTTTAGTTTCTAGACTACTAGGTTTATTTTTATTTTTTAAAAATCTATTTGGTGAAAATTTGAAATTTCAATGCAGTAGTACTTAAATTTCAAGGAAAAATAAGAAGTATGTGTTTGTCTGACCACCCTAACCACAATAAAATGATAATATTTTTTTATAATATTTTAGATATAAGTAGGGGACTCATGTCCCGATGTGATGCATATTTTTTTGTAATTTTTTTCCAAGTGAATAATTAATTATGAATTTTTTATTACAACTTTTAAAAAATATAAAAACTCGTATTCCTGACCACCTTAACTTGGTCAAAAATTCATGAAATTATTATTTTATTTTTTAATACTATAGTATGTGAAGCATAGAATGTGATGCATGTTTTGGATTCAAAAAATGTGATACCATTTGAAAGCTATAGATTTTTTTCAATCAGGACTTTAGTCGTAATTCAAATAGAAAATGAATAATAATTATTTATTAAATTCAAAGTAAAGCATAATTTATATTGGTGGAAAGTTGAGAATCTCCTTTAAAAACTCTTTTCATTTCATCAATTTTGGGTAAAAAAATGTCATCAGCCACATGGGCCATCATATCACTTAGATATTGCCACTTTTTGGCCCATCATGATCCTGTACATACCCATTACTTAGAGAGAATTACACACAACTATCATAAGAGGAGGAGAATATTCTACACACCACTAGACTATATTGGATATATCTTATGCCTCCTATGATTTAACATGATGCTATGCTAATAGCACTCATTGAGTGGTGGAACTTAGATACTTCCACCTTTCATCTCCCAATAGGGGAGATGATACTTACACTTGAAGATATACATTAGATCTTTAGGCTTCCCATTTGAGGTGAGATTGTTCACTTTGGGGTGTGTGCAAGAAGTAGAGTCCTCTTTTTGGCCAAAAAGTGGAAGTTTTTTCCCTGATTTTTAGAATTTGTCACATTTGACCTTAAAATTGAAAGCACTTAGAAATGGAATCCTTAAAAAAACCACCAATCATAAAATATAGTACTTAGAGTCTAGTTTCCAAATATGTAATCTATTATAATAACCAGATGATACAAATTGATTTTTAATAGGCATGTATAAAAACCACTGTTTAAAAGTCACCTTTTTTATCATACCATGCATATGCATGTCATCCATATTTTGACCTAAATAATTGTATTCTTTTGAATCATTTTAGGAAAAGATTTGTAACACACTGCAGCATGCTCACAATATTTTTGTAAATTTTTTGAATATATTTTATTTTTGATTTTTATTGGTTATATTTGTCATTTTAAAAAATTGTCATGTATGTCATGCATAAGATGACCTAAACTTATCATATTTTTATTTTTTTCAAATTGAAAAGAATTGTTTGAAGATTTCCTATGTGTATTTTTTTTTCAAAAAAATATTGTAATAAAAAATTAAAATACTAAAAATCCCTGATATTTCAAGTTTATGGACTAGTTTCACAAAAAAATATTGGAAAAATAGAAAAAATAGTCCAATTATAAAAAAATTACATATTTGGAATCTACACAGTCTCATCAATAATGGGTTTTAATTTTGTCAAAATATTTTGTAAAAAACATCTTCAAACATATGTCTAATGTCACTCTTTTCTACTAACACTGATATGACCTTCAATTTGTAAGTCAAAACAAGTCCAAAGCTGAGGGTCAGCTCCCCAAGCCTTTTTTCTGACCTGTTCAACCCATAGCAAAAATCAGGCCAAAAATTTAAATTTTTAGAAATGAGATCCTATCTGGTTATTTTAAAATTTTAAGCCTTTATGGAATAGGATCTTATTTCAGAATGGGATCATGTTTTGTACAAAATGAGATCCCATTTCTAAGAGATGAGATCCCTATAAAGGAGGTTAAAATGACATCAAAGGCATAATAACACAAATAAAATAAACTCAAATGCATAACATAAATTATAGGTCTTTAATAACTCTCAAGGTGTTGGCTCTTTTAAATTCTAACCAAATCTTCAAGGCAGCTGATGGATTTTCCAATTCCAATAATCAATAACCTAAAAGGGGTTTGCCAATGAACGAGAGAAATAAATTTAGTTTTCCTCCTGCACTTTGGGCTCTGCAAAACCTAGGAGGGTGATCCCACAATGTATTCATAAAATTCCTTCACGAGATTTCCAAATGCATTGCATATTAAGCAAATATATTCTCATTAGGGACTAAATAGATGAAATCCTTCAATAAATTGGCATTTCCTTGAGAGAATTTAAACATCTACAGTCGATAATATCAATTGGTACCAAAATTTAGCAAAGGTAGATCGGTTGAATGTATATTTATGAGATTTGTTCTAGAAGTGAGAAAAGTGTATGTAACAATCAAGACTAGTGCCATATCCATGGGTTAGGATTTAGAACATAATAAATTGAACTACAAGGTAGATTTAATCCTGAACATCCATAATCTTTGCAATTGCCTACAATTTACACATTCACACCCAAAATCCTATGACTACTTACCAAATCCACATCACACAAGCATGAATCTATGACTTAACCAAAGCATTTAACTCATCTATTAGATCAGAGAAATAATTAAATCATATATCAAAGTGGGAGACAAATGATAATTAACAAATAGATCCTTGATCCAAATCCATTAATAACTCATCCATAATATCAAAATGGAGAGACAATAGGCTTGAGAGATTAGCATTTCCATTCATGTATGTTTAGAAACCACATAATTGAA